>JAFBMS010000149.1:0-65000 GCA_019788955.1 Albula glossodonta
TAAGGCAAGGCTTCATGCTATCTAAGGCGTGTGTTTTAAATGACGTCAGGCTGGTTTTCAATGAAAATGACAAGTGAATGATATAGCTAAATGGAAAAAGGATCTCATTAAGTGTCATGAGGTCCTACTGGCGCGGGTCCGAGTGGATGACTCATGAGCCAGTCATCGTGACGCCTGCAAGACTCAGGCCGGGTTCTGACCACTCCTATGCCACATGATGCACCTTGGGCTATACAGGTATGCGCGGCATAACGTCCATTCAGGCAATGACTGACCGAATAGACATTTGTGGTCCCATAAGGTTAGCAAAGAGTTCAAAAATCCCGAACGGAGAACAGGATGTAGCGGACGTAACCTATTTAACCCATATATTACCTTGCCTGATACACTAGCTGAAATACAGTACTGTATGTGTACAGTATCCTGGCTATTTAGTCAATACAGGTACACTGCAGTATCCCATATACCTTTGATAATATGGAGTTTGCACAACGTCCAAATCACATAACGTCCTATTTCAAAGAATGTGTCGTGGACGTTAAGCGACGCATACCTGCATTATCCAAAAGAGCAGGTACAGCTCACTGTTTGTCCAAAACGTAAGGCCATGCTCTAAGCTAAATGCTGTACTTAGAGAGAGTAATAACAGATATGTCACGTGATATCGAAGTGATATCCAAGCTTTTAAAACCTTCCTTTTTCCTGGAAATCAGATCTTATGACGTGTCAGATTGTGCATAGATTTTAAGTTTTAAAACCAGAAAATTGCAGTTTATTATTGTGATTATTGTTATACACTTATTGAGTTTAACAAGTATTGTTAAGCACAAATTGAAACAATTATTGTTTAATTTGTGGATTTTATTCGAGCTCAAACCACAGTGGTTACATACCATAGCAGACTGAAGTGGCTCCTTAACTTAACTCTGGATTTTTGTGAGGAATAACGCCGCTGTAGCCTGCTGTGAAATGTTCAGTGCCAGTTTATATTCATCCAATAAGGATACAAATGTAGTCTGAGTTTATGTAACACTGAACATGTCAGCATGAATGTTGTAAAATTTTAATTTCCACTTTCACATGCATAACTAATACATAGAACACACACACATGGACACACACACGCACGCACATGCACACACACACACGCACACGCACGCACACACACACACACACACACACACACGCACACACACACACACACACACACACACGCACACACACACACACACACACACACACACACACGCGCACACACACACACACACACACATGGACACATGTACGCACACACGCATGCACGAACATGCACACACACACACACACCCGCACACACGCACGCACGAACACGCACACACACACACACACACACACACACACACGTACGCACACACGCATGCACGAACATGCACACACACACACACACACCCGCACACGCGCACGCACGAACACGCACACACACACACACACACACACATTGCTAGGATTGCATTTAGTGGTGTTATGTTGGAGAAGTGTCCAGCGTCTGTAAGGGCTGATATACTCCCCCTGCCAGGTTGAGAGGGTAAAAACGGCCTGAGTGATGGAGATGGCATGGGTGTGTTACTGAGGTGAGGCGCCACACAGACAGAGGGCAAGTCTATTATCCAGCCTGGGCATGAAACCAAGCCTGTGCTCCCACACTGTCTTAGACTAAATTCATAAGCAGGCTGGAATTAAATGAAATAACCTGGCACAGAGCAGCGAGCGGGACACTATGAGCTCCCCCGAGACGGTCACAGCGCCGGCCATGAGTGCTGAGGACAGATATGAGAACTGGCCTCTGAGCCTCACTGTTAATGAATTATTGACATTAGGAGGCTACGTTCCCAGTGCTCCCCTGTGCATGTTGTGAGAATGCATTGTGGGAATTCTAATTAGGTGGCTGAGACAGGAAAATACCTGACCAACTTGTACCCATTATGAAATATAAACAGTTTCAGAAAACACTGAGAGTAAGGAGATTTTTTTATCGTCTTTTGTCCTTCAAATTTGGATTGCCCAGTCTTAACAGTTGGCAGTGTTCGTTGCTCTAGTCGCCATAAATTTAGATGCGCACGTAAACATCCAGCTGGGCTGTGCAGTGAATTGCACAGATTGCACTGCTCAACCCTCCCTTATCGCTGGGCTCAAGCTGTGTGCCTGCAATCTGTAAGAAAAGCCAGAGACACGCCAAGATATAAGAAACAGACTCCGGACACTTCTGCCGTCAGAATTATGAACCAATTTCTCCGCTACCTTTTCTCTACAAAACCCTCGTTATAACAAGTTAAATCTCTCTGTTTGATGTGAGGCGTCACAGATGTGGTCAGACTCGTAAGTTAATGATCATAGACACCGGGGTAAAAATACAGCACGGTTAAGTTAGTGACCAGAACTGCCTAACACTGTCTCTACAGCTAATGGTTTTTAACTGTAACTCTTCAGCTCTAACTGCTAACAGAACGTTGTTTAAATCCGCAATCAAGCACATTCATACAACAACTATTTACTTCAACGAAAGCATTTAAGTAAATAGGTTCCACCCACCAAGATTACATAATGCATGCAGCATTTACCCAGCTCTCCCATCACCTTTCACCGGATAACCTCGTCCACCTCTTCCAGTCTGGCCTCAGGGCTGGTCACTGCACTGAGCCAGCCTTCCTCTCTCTCGTGAAAAGATTTCAGTCACCTGTAGGATCCTTCCATTTACCTATTCTTACACTGCTGGTTCTACCCTCTCTGATACTTTCAACACCATAGACTTGGTATGAGTTGGAAATATTGATATCAAAATGTATCACCATTGACTTCCTGACAGTATACAAAGTGATACAGCGACATCTGTACCAAAATCTCATTTGCATAAAACACAGTCCGCGTTTGTGTTGTAGCGAGCTCAACCATAGCGCGACTTGCGCTTGGGGAAACCATTGCAAAACCACTTGAAACCAATATATGGCAAGAACATGACTGGATGAAGCAAGCAAACCATGTATTTTTAACACCAAGTATTTTGTCCATACAAGGACATTATTATGCATAGTAACCTTTTTTTTTTTTTAATAATTATTTTCAAAGTACATAACTTTATTAATTATATTACAGTAACAGATTCACATCAGTGGATGATACATGGATCATGGGGTCATGTGAATGTCACAAAAGGCAGCCCATGTGTTTACATAAGAGAATGTTGGCTCATATAAAGAGCGTGAGGGATACAGAGCTAAGATCCTGCATGGTTCACACTGTTTAGCATGTCCTGGATTAATTTAGAGTAAGAACACGAAATGTGTCTTTTCTCCTGTGAATCAGTCCATGAATTACTACTTTAAATGAGTCAAAGTTAAATACTGAGTTTCACAGAGATACCACCTTTGCCTTGCTTCTCTCAACTGGGAGCTATTTTTTCACAAGTAGAATAAAAGTATTTGAGAGGCATAGACTGTTATACATGTTGACAAAGAGATACAAGCCAGACAAAGAAGAAGTGAGCGACCACACAGTGAATAATCAGGGTTTTCTGTCAGTTCAAAACTGAACAGCCACCAAACAGAACAATAAACCCACAAGCAGCACTTCAAACAGATAGACAAAGCACAAATCAATCAAAGTAGCTCACACTCAGAGTACTACATAGGGACGTGTTTAAGGTGGTCTGGTATTCACCACCTGTTCCCAAACTGTTGTAAACTGCCTGTCAGCATGACATGCATAAAGTCACATACAATCCTGAAGAAAGCAGACATGAAATGATATCACTCAAAGAAATGGCACTGCTATATATCAGCAATTATAAATGCTGCAGCTCTTTGAAACTTCTTCACCACTTGACCCTGTAACGAGTGGTTGCTGTTTGAATTAACAATTGATATTCTCCATCATGGATTCATGGATCACAAGGCTCCATGTTCTGGTTCCCAGAACAAACACACTGAACTGTCACTCCCTCTTCATAAAAAATGTACTGGTTATGGAAGCGTACGCTCTTACCCTGTGGAGAACACTTCACTGTTCATGGATTGTTCTCCACACTAGGGATCATATCCACACTGATGAACCATGCCTCCAATCAAGAGCCTGCCAATACAGCAGCTTCAAAGAGAGCAGCACTGTGCACCTTTTCATGGGCTGCTTGGATTGGCTTCTCATCTATCTCACGCACTGACCTTTGTGCTATCAGATTGGTTTTGCAGTGGTGCTTGTCATTCTGAAAAGGCGTGGGGTTGATAAATTTATGGTGCTTCAGATTCACGCTGTTAATTTTACAACAGCAGCCCGATGTGAGGTTAAGCCTCACTCACAGTCACTGTGATTCATACCTAACTAAGCTACTCTGTGCCTGGAGTCATTGAGACAAAACCCACCAAAAACACATTATGAAGTCACATATTTCAATAAGTACAACCATACAGCAGTGTACGTTCACACTGCAGAGAGTGAGAGAGGTTGATCACAGCCCCAGGAGACACGAGTGCCAGGGGGCTCATGGAGGTCACGGTTCAAAGTGAGATTTATGATCGCATGTCGCCCTGACAAACTGCATAAACGTTACATTAAATCCAATCTGAATTATCATTACAACACAATTTATTTTTTATTGCTGCCATATCATTATTACTAATACTTCATACCTGCTCTGTCTACTGAGACTTATTAAAGTCATTGTGTGAAAATAAGGATCTGTGATTGATTAACAGTCCAACATGCTTGGTCTAATCACTGATTTAAAGGGCCTTCATCTCCTTAAAGGGGATTTTTAATGTCTAATTATGTATAAACATATTGCTTTCACGGTATTCCCTGCTCTACTAAGCACCCGTATAAATAATGGCTGGGCCTCGTTGCTGAGTATTAAGCAGGTAACACATCAGGTATTTTACTATTTACTCTATATTTACTATTTATTACAATGTCATGAATCACAATCATGTGAATCAAAATTAATCACATGTACGATACATATTAGTTATTGTATAATATATAAAATGATATATAAAAGTGTGAATATTTGTTCTCAAAATGGTTTAATTTTGAACTCATCTGACAACTTTCATTTGTAATTACAATATTTAATATCTTTAAAAAGGTCATGTTTTTTAATCCCCAATATATTATTGTTGTTTTTCGTTCAGTAAAGCAGCCATGTGGCTTGTTCAGGCAATTTTTAAATAGTTTTTGAAGAATTTTTCATCTCAAGGCCATGAGATTCAAAACTCAAGCAAGTACCTTAAATATCTTGATAATGTTAAAAAAAATGTTTTTTTAAAGCTTATTTTATGGCCTCTACAGGTATTCATTTTGTGAAGTTCAGCTTCAATAGCTATGATTGTGCCCTCTGCAGATTCCAAGAAGCCGAAGCGGGAGGGGAAGAAGAAGGAACGTGCTCCGATGGACTAGTGAGGAGCCGAGTGGTGGCAGTGGATCAAAGTGCGCGCATGGGCCTGCCCCTGCCATCCCCCTCTTCCTCCTGCCACGCCCCTCTCCCCCCACCACACCCCTCTCCCCACTGCCACGCCCCTTTCCCCCGCCACACACCCCTCTCCCCACTGCCATGCCCCTATCCCCCCACCACCACACCCCTCTCCCCACTGCCACGCCCCTTTCCCCCGCCACACCCTCTCCCCACTGCCACGCCCCTCCCCTCTCCCCCCGCCACACCCCTCTCCCACTGCCACCCCCCCTCTCCCCACTTCCACACCCCTCTCCCCCTCCCCCCCCCTCTCTCCTCAGCCCCACCCTCTCTCCTCCCCCTCTCTCCCCTGCCCCACCCTCTCTCCTCTCCCACTCTCCCTGTAGGTCCTCACTCAGCTCAGTCTGAGAGGAGCTACCCCAGAAGCCAAGCTGGGGAATTATACACAAAAGAAAATGTTTTTTTTCTTCTTCTCTCCTAACCTCTGATAGAAAATGGCTGTAGCTCTTTTGTGTGTACTGTAGGTGCTTTAATACTCAATAATATAAAGAACATAATGGGATTTTTTTCCCTCTAAAATACTATCAATGTTTTCAAATAACAGTTTTTTAAAGTCATGCTTGTAAAATATGGAAAATCTGTAACGTTAATGTCAGTGTCATTATGATGCCCTGGCTTTCATTTGTGGACTTAACCCTGGTTTCGTTCATCCTATTTGTTATCATTCTTGATTCGTTTAATTACTTTCAAGTGGTTGCTTAAGTTAGAAATATATTTTGTTCAGAATTGTACCGTGTACTGTACCCACCTAAACCTTAAGGGCACCTCAGGAGACTCTGAAAGCCTTTTAGTACCTGTGATGTCACACCTCAAACTCTTCTCCACTGAAGAGGCTATTTCTCCCCCCTGCTGCCGCTGACCATTAGCCTGTCCTAAGCCTGTCATTAGCCTGTCCTCAGCGCAAAACTGACCACGGCACAACTGATTCTGTTAAAGGACAGAGAATTACAGAAACAATCTGCTGATGTCAGTCCTGTACACAGCGTTGCTGAGCCATTTGAGTCTCTCGATCGTTTCTGGATTAAGGCGGTGGATCTTAGTGAAAATGGCCCCGAATGCCTTTGATTTGACAAGCTTTAGCATCTCCACGGTACACCGCAGAAATTGCAGTGCTCGGCCAGGAGGATCTGGCTTGTACTGAGCAACGAAAACGGTTGTGCAGCTGTATTACTCTCATAGATAATGCATTACTCTCATAGATATTAACGCACTATGATAGTTCTTTCGCTTTTTCTTGAGAGCAATATCTATTACATTTCCAAGTAACGTCTTAAGGTAGGAAATCTGTTGAATGAGTTGATGCACACACATATATCTATAAATAATAGCAGACTATTGTTACATAATATGTACTGTAGAAGTGCATTCCTATGTCCAGTAATTCATCATCTGGTTGAATTTGCTTTTTTACTTAACCTTGCAGAGCCTCTCCTTGCCCACTCGTGTTTATGTACAGTACAGAGTGCGGCTGTTTGGAGTTTACTTTCCTCTTTATTCAATTCATTTCCTTTTATAAAATAAAGTTGGAGATGAAAGCCACAGTGTGCACAGTGTCTTAAAACCTTTCTTACATTCCTATGACCTGTTTTGTGAAGAAAATCTTTCAACAAACACCAACGAGGTGCTGTTAGGGGTCAATGTAACGGAATGAGAATAACCAATAACCGCAAACCCACAAACCCATTTGATTTTAACAGAATACTACCCAACTGGAAAATATGTATTCATGCATTTTTTCCACAGTTAGGTCAAAAGTCAATGGACTGATTAAAAAAAATCTGTTTATAACTATCATACACTTTTCCACCCTGCTTCATCTGTAAGAGTATAAATATTTATACCATAATTGCTAATTACTTTGTATCAGTATGGGAAATTTGGTAGGCCCCAACTGCAGTCACATTCCCAAAGATAAGTCTGATGTCAGTACTTTTCCTGTCAGTTTCTTCTCTAGAAGTTTACCATTCTTTTCTGCTTTGGAAATTCTGTTATCACTGTAATTTTTTTTAAGAACAATGTTCATTTAACCCTAGCTGCTCTTTCAATTTCATTTACTTACTGAGAAAAGGTCATGTCACAGTCATGTCACTCAACATTTCAGTCTCTTACATTAAAATATCTGAGAATCTCTGAATGTGGTGGTTTGCTGAAAATTTTGTTCTGAAATCTCTGCGGGGAAGGCTGAATGCACCATGAGAACATAGCTAAAGCAAACATTATTTGAAAAAGATAATGACCTAGCTAACATCAGCCAACTAGCCAACCTATTGAAATTATATGATGCTGGAATGAAACCAAATTGGTAGTAGCTAACACAGTACCACGCTAAAGTCAATAAGTAGAACTATGTCACATGACTTGCTTAAGTTACCTGCACAGATAACTACAGCTAACCAGACAAAGGTCACAAAGCATCCGTGACATTCAATTTTTCACTTCAGTGAGTGTGAGGATTTTCTGCTCAGCTACTGTGCTCAGATACTGCAGTGTATTTTCATGTATTTTTTTTTTTTTTTTACATTATTAGTACTATTGTCATGTGATGTAGCAGTAAAGCTTGAGAGACATTTTAGCATTAGCATTTATAAATACATACATTTCTGGAAACTTCTTCACAGATTTGTTGGAGCTTGGTCTTTTCTACTGGTTGATGAAATTTGAGCTGACATATAAAATTATGCTATAAATGAGGATTAGATTCCTGAGATATTTGGTATGCAGATACAACAAAATGAATGGAAGTCTCAATGATGTCTCATGATAATGGGTACTGTTACTACTACTGTTGCCATTTGCGAGTGCTGTTTTGTCATTTATAGTGGATCGTGTCACCACTATCAAATCTGGTGGTGCACCCCGGTAGCTCACATGCCATATAAGGCCAAGGCTCTACTGCAGGAGCCCGGGTTCGAGCTCACTGCTGCAAGTCCTCCCCCCTTCTCTCTCCCCCCTGCATTTCCTGTCAGCCTCTCTACTGTAACTGTCAAATAAAATGGAAAAAAAAATAATCTTTAAAAAAAAAAACTATCAAATCTGGTTGGACAGGTAGTCAGGGTCCAGCCACATTCATCATCATCTGTCTGTGGAAAAGTATTCATCTTTAACCGAAGAAAAACACGCATTACCAGAGCCAGGAACTATAACACCCGGGGTTGTTTGACACCGACTGTGCAGGAGTGTAAGTACCACATAGTGCACAAGATATCATGCTCATTTTATGGAAAAAATGTAATAAATCCTCAAGACTCGGTATGATTCAGCAAAGATCTTGAGCAATGATATTGGTAACGTTATGTGAAAGATGAGCTCAGGAAGAAGGAGAAGCCCAAGTTTCATGAGACTGGAGTAGAGGAGATGAGATAGACTGAGAACCTTATGAAACTGACCAGGAAAAGTATTAAAGATAACCCCATAAATCCAGCAGGCACTCTTTTGGACAGCCTTGGACAAGTTTAGCACCCCACTCCTTTCAAACTCAAGACATCAGCGCCAGCATCTACAGTGTCTGGTGACCAGTCTGTTTACACTGGGACATAAGCAAACACCTCAAGGCCCACGGATGCCTGACTTTCATTCATTCTTGAATTAACTCAGCTCAGATCTTTAGTCTGCAAGTATTTCTGATTACTATGTGCTTTTGGTCCTGATGAACACTTATTTAAGTTAAGCAGTACACTGCCAGGCTGTCAAGGGTTAAAGCTCGTGAAAAATGCCAACAAGAACATTAAAAGCATTTATATTTAGTCTGGCCAATGTGCTAGGGGGTGCAGCAAGTAAATAGAAGAAAAAAACACAGTAATAACAATAATAAGGTAAACAATTCGGTAGTGGGGTAATCCATAATGAAGGATCGAAGCGCTGAAGGCCACTGATGAATATTGAAGCATAATCTGAGCTGAGGCAGTTTCTTGTCAATATTCTATTTTTCAGTTCATCCATTTTCAGAAAAGACGTACCTGAGATAAAGATGCACTCCCGAGATATCCCCTAATGACGCCATTCTCTGTTTTTTCAGCAAAAGCATTTCTTCGTTAGTGTGTGACATTGCCAGTGCGGCATAAAAAAAGTTATGAAAATTCCAATCTCATATTATTAACTGTGAAGAAACAACATCATTTTGATCTCAGATTACTGGTAAGTTTGTCATAACAATTGCATTGATCCTGTGTTTGTTTAAATAAACGAAAGCTTTCTAACCCCCGAATCGTCCCCAAAGTGCAAGAAAAGTGCAACTGCCATACATATCCTGCTCGATAAATGGAGAATAGCCTTTATAGAACACACACTGTGTTAGATTTTTGGGCAACTTTAAAACGACACCACCGCTGTGAACACGCTGTCTTCCCAGTGAGCCACCTGAAGACCAACATTACACACTTACATTCAAAATATACTTCTACTTGTTACTTTTGGACTTCATTCAACGTGTTAGGAACAGCTTGTTTGTTAATGCATTGTTAGATAACAAAGGCAGGAGCTGGCCACTGCTTTTCCTTATGCTGTTTTAGTTCTAAAGCTATGAAATGGTCACATGATCAGCACCTGATGTAACCCTTTCACACATGAGAAAGCACAATGGGAAAATTGTTCACAAATATGTGATTTTATTTTTTTTATTGACTTGAATCCTTTTCCAAAGAATATGACACAACATATCCATTGAATGAAATTCATATTACAGGATCATAAGAAGTCTGTGACATTGATATCCAAATCACCCTCCTCAAGAATTTCCTAATTATAACCAATAAGCCTTAAAAGAAATCAAAACAAGTACTGTACATCGGGGGAAATATCATATTAGGGAAGGGAGAAAGAGAGTTGGGCAAGGAAACATTCAAATAGCTATCAAACACATATATGTACACTTCAACTGTACTGGATAAGTCTTACATATAATGTATACTATATATACAATGCAAACAATATGCTGTTGACAAACAGTTATCTACGGCATGGGGAATCACGGATCACAGTGAATGAGGGCACAAAGATGATTACATGTCCTTAGGCAACTCAAAATGAATATTCTGTACATCGGACTGACTGAGAGAACCTGCTGTAATTTCAGACCTCCTGTTGACGGCCAGTTCCCAAGACACATTTATCAAACTTCAAGAAACTGAAGAAGGAAAACTGAAGAAATGTTTACAAGCAAACCCCTCCCTTCCCCGTTCCAAATCTATCACCTCACTTTCCAGGAGAACGGCAGACATTCAGATGTCTTTGTTGGACTCATGCTTTGGTCTTATTTCCAGATAGCACCTTCGTCCTCCTTTCTTCAGTTGACCAAATGGTGTCTAAATGTTTTTTTTTTATTTATTTTTTGCAGTAGATGTTAACCGGTAATTCTCACAGTCCCTTTGTACTGTTCACTTCAATGCTCTCTGGCTTAAACTGAATCCACATCCTCCCTCTACTGTTACGTGGACCACCACTGTTTGTAAAACGGTTTCATTTCTGTGTTTTTTTTATATTTTTTTTTGGCCATTGATTTTTCTCATCGCTCACCCAGCAGGTATCCATGTTTGTTTGTATTCTCTCAGACTATGGAGAATCATTTTCTCTGCTTCCAGACAAGTAGAGAGGGAATAATTGAAACTCATGGAAGTTGAAAAAAGTTGCTTGTAGTCACATTGATAAATTCCTGGTCGTCCTTGGGCTTCGTTCCAGCTGCCCCTTCAACACAAACATTTATTGCTCCCTGATGCTTTTTCTCTTGGTTTGCTTTAGCTTGCCTCTCTGCTTTTCCACTCCATCACTTTATTTTGCTGGTCCCCATGCCTCCCTCCAGCTCACAGTATAATGTCACACCTGTTCACTTGCTTTGTGGTGCCATGTTGTTTTGAGTTGTGATACGTGCTACTTTGACTCTTCTCGCTGGTCACAGAAAGGCGATGCCACCCACCCACCCATCACTTTTCCAACATTTACAGCTTTCTAGTGTTCTTTGCAAGTTATGTTAGTTCAGCTATCGTAATTATTTTACTATACATATTTTTACAACACAATACAACAGACATAGAGATATATAAAATTTCATACAAAAAATGAAAGTGATTTATTTTCATTCGTGTTTATGACTTTGTTGTTGGTTTTAAGGATATAAATCTCCATTATTAACGTACTTGTTTATTTGTTTATTGATGCATTTTTGACTGTCCGATAAATTTTGGACAGTGAGAGTCTCTTTGGCCACCTGACCTCCTGCTGTGACCACCAGGTGTTTGAGACATGTTGGGTATTAAAGAGCATGAGGAAACACCATCCACTGGTCGGACGCGTCAGAGCAGTTTTTTATTTTTGTTTCAGCTTAATGTGTTTCTCATTGTGCTGCACAGCCCATGTCCTGCCACTGCTTGTTTTTTCTTTTCTTTTTGTGAAGTTTTTACAAACGATGTCTTCACATGCTAAGCTTGAGACAAACACAAGCTCACATATCTGTACACGCATACACACACACACAGACACATGCAGTGGTGATTGGCTCAGAGGGAATGATTTAATTTAACTTTAATAATTTAATTTAATAACGTATCACCTTCAGGGATGACCCAGACAGTCCAAAAGACTGAAATGATGTGTGTAGAAAAACGTTTTGTAAATTTTATAATAGATGAATGTTTTCTAATTAACTCTGAAACTGAAAAAAGATCATTCCAACTCTCTAAATAAAACATATTTGCTTGAAGTCCATCCAAAGCACTCAAGGGTTAGTCAAGAAATGAAAACAGAGCTTGTTTCAGGCAGGGGATTACATGGCTATGCATTTGTGGGACCACAGACTTCTGAAATAAATTTGTATAAAAAAGTACCTTATCTACCTTATAAAAGGGTACATGAGCACAACTACTCGGATAAGATAAACTCACTAAAGGAGTTTTTGACAGTTGCACATGCAAACATTTACAAATGGGACTGATTATTTCTATACTGTTACACCAGACAGTGCTGCTCAAGACCAGCGTAGACTACAGTATTGCAATAAAAGATATTAAAACTAGCACTAACCATGCAATTAATAATTAATATTCTATAATAATATTGTAAGGCACTTAATGCTCAGTGCAGTTGGCTGACATGCAAATTCTCTAACAGTTGTGCGAGACTGTGCTTCACACAAGTCATCTGCCCTCACTCTGGAAATGGCTCCATTTGTGACAACAGGGACTGAAAAATAGATAAAGGAAATAGGACTACATACAGGTTTATTTATTAATTTATTTATTTATCTTAAGATGCCTTCTCTTGCGGACGGGACAGATCTGACTTGCACACAAAATGAGGAAAGCCACTCATATTAAACTTTAAATAAACATAAATAGTTTCTGAAGTCACAAAAGAGAGTCATATCCACCAGCATGTCAGCACTCTCACTGTGCGGATTTTAGCCCTTCGGAAATCGTCATTAAAAAAAGTAAGTGCCTCAGCAGGCGCTGTATAAAATGATAACATGGATGGGTTCATGATTTTAGACTGTATGCTGATGGAAGAATGAATGAATTATGATAAACAAAAATCATGAGTAAATTAGTAAACTCTCTCTGCCTTTGTCTCCATGACAGTTTTACAATGAAAAGAGTATGTGTGTGTGTGTGTGAGTGTGCATGTGTGTGTGTGTGTGTGTGTGTAATGTGTATGTGTGTGATTGTGTGTCTGTGTGTGTGTGTGAGTGTGTGTGTGTGTGTAATGTGTATGTGTGTGATTGTGTGTCTGTGTGTGTGTGTGAGTGTGCATGTGAGTGTGTGTGTGTGTGTGTGTGTGTGTCTGCAGTGTTAACCACAAAGAGCCCATATGTGTGAGTGCAGGACAGTTAGGGAAATGCCAAATGCCTGCCAGTGGACTGTTGAGCTTCCTGCCAGTCATATCCAGCTCAGAGACACTGTCATTTCTGCAGTGCTTTTGATATTCAGTCGACTGACATTGATGCAAATAAGATGCGAAGAACCTGAAACGACCTTTGGCTGAACTACCAGGAGTACCCCAGTTTGTAAACATGTCGCACACGAGGCGATCTTTAAAGACAAGCGACCCGCTGTGTGTTTCCTCAAGATGAAATGCCTCCCCTCCGTTTCCATAACTACAAAGGCAGTGCTTATCAGGGCCGCACAAAATGGACGCCGCGGGGCAGCTCACGCCGAAAGGAAGCCGCGCAAACCCATAGAGCATCCGCGCTTCAGCCTACCTTGGCCCAGGTAACCGCGCACCACCGTTTCAGCTGGTGTCACGTGCAAAAGGACAGAATGGAACCGGGATTCTGCCGTAGTTTCGCTGGCCCATGCATAGGCTCTCTTAGAAAGGCCTGAGGCCTGTCACTGTTCGCCTACGCACTTTTCTCGTCGTTGCTGCTGGGAAAGTGTCCTCCACGCGGAAGCACCCTGAGGATGTGCTGTTGTGCTTCAGAATGTTTCAGCGTTTCTGGTGTGGCAATAAAGGCTTGTCTAAACCCTCGTCCACTTCAAAGCAGCTGTCAGTTGTCATCAAACACCACGCTAACAATGGCAAATCTCCGCTGGACCCAGAGCTGCATTAGAGAGCACTTAAGCTCCGCCGGTATCGCTCACATGACAGCTTAGTCAAAGATTAATCAAATGTTCTAGAAAGCGATGAGGCGGCAGCCAACTTTTTAAGATGTATGACAGATGATATCCAGAAACAGGTCACTTATCACGGTGACGAATGACTGCAAAGCGCACTTGGATAAATGCCTCTCCGACGGTGCCCGCGTAGTGGAGTCCAACTGACGGACCGAATTACATGCCTCCAATGGATAGCACAGGGAGTCCACTGGCTTCCTACTCAAAGCTGGCAGCCACCTTGGGCCTGCTCTGCACTGGCAGGCTTATGCACTATTCTCCCGATTTAAACAATCTGGGGCCAACAATTTGTTAAATATATTTCATGCTGTAATCCCTTGAATTGTTTATTATCCACAAGCCATACAATCTTTGGTGATGTTTGGTTATGCTAACAAATTTAGTCACATGTGTTTCATTAAAATCGATGTATTGACACTGTATCTTTTTTTTTTGCGTGTGTGTACGCACGTTTTTACGCACATTTGTTTGTGTGAGTGTAAAAAAGGGAGAGAAAGGGAGATGGAGATTTTAAAGGTAAATATAATATACTCTCAGAATATTTCATGCTTAAACAATGACACATGGGCATGGGGAGTCACACATAATGGGATTACGAGAGGAGGAGCTGTTGCTCAGAACATGGGCACGTGATGCACATAGAATGCGTAATTTCAGAACATGGGCACGTGATGCACATAGAATGCGTAATTTCAGAACATGGGCACGTGATGCACATAGAATGCGTAATTCAGGCCTTTTATCTCCTCTGGAGGTGCTCCTAATCGGCCTCTAATCGTATTGAGTTCACGGTGAGTATTCCTTCAAGCCAACTTCCGCCAAAAAACCTCCATCAGAAGACAGCCAGGAGACGTGTCTTCCCCTCCCCTTTCGCAGACGAGCAGAGCGTTTAGCATGTCATCTGCGCTTGGCCCTCCCGCCGAAGGCAGCTCATTTTTAGATATTAACAATGGCCTTTTCAGCTGGAGCACAAACAGAGGAGATGAACCAAAAGGCCTCTCAATGGGAGACGGATGATTGTTATTGTTTAATACACCACCGTGATGCTTTGTTTTCAACGCAAGGACAAAGCCATGCAGTCGTGTGTGCATTAAATCATAGTTTCGAGTAGAAATCTGATGCGCGCTTAATGGAGTGTCATGAAAATGTGTGTTATTCTTGATACAAAACTAATGGCATGAAGATGTCGACAGTGTTTTAGACAATAAAAATATAATAGCCCTTTTAATTCACAGCGTCGTAGTCTGTGAATATGACTTAACCCTGTTCCAGGGTGACAATGCAAGCATACATTCACATTGCTTTAGATATTTTGGAGCGATGTGAGGTGCTTCTTACTGAATTTATATTTCTGTACACAGGAAAACACAATTAGCTGTCTTAATTGTATCAACAAATGTTCTTGATTACAGAATCTGCTATGAATATATATTTTAGTGTAATTAAATAAACTGTTTCTCCTTTTTACATACATAGTCCTTGTACAGCCATAATTTATGTGCATATTGCATATGAAATGTGATGTCCAGTTTTTGGGATGAACAGAATATTGCCATTGGGGTGAACTGCTGGTCAGCAGTCGGCCCATCAGAATGGGTACCCTGTGTGCATCCGTGAGGAGCTGGCTGTCAGATGTGGAGCTCTGCTATGATGAAAATATTACTCTATGGTCCAGAGGTAACTCTCTGATTGAGCGGCTGCTCCCTAACGAAGACCTGACTCTCTGATTAACGAGCAAACTCTGCCGATGAGGAGTTCTCCTCCTGATGAAGAGTGGGCGCTCGGTGGGGGGGGTTCCTCAGAAGCCTCTTCATCAGGCTTAAATCCGAGCGCTCGTGGAAAAAGAGCACCTTATTGCACATGAAATACAGGAGGGAAGTCAGGGCTAGCCCTGATTCCTCAGGTGCGCAGCAGCACACCATTTCACCTGCTGCTCCAATAAGTACATTACAAGAAATAAAAACAAGCTCTAGACAAACTGGGGACAGTTTAACAATAATGTAGGCATATGCTTCCATTGTTTTCAACAAAAGGAAAAAAAAGCTATTTACAGTTATCTTATTATCTTAACTTTTGGTACCTATCACCTATCATCAAAATGGAGAAAAAAGAATGAAATGAAAAAAACAATCCTTGTTATGCCCTGGTCTATGGCATAAATGTGTTTGGGTCTTTTTTCTTTGCCACTGCAAACCTCTTCTGACCTACACTCCTGCCATAATTTCTTATATAGAATTTTTATGGTGGAACATTTTCCCGCAGGTGTTCATTTTGAACTCAATTTCAAACAATTTGAGGAAATAGCTTATGTTGTTACATGCGCCATTGAAATGTCTGGGATGGTGGCATTAATTATGACCATAATGGTTTCTGTTGCTGGTGGTGATGGGAAATGGAGGCATTAATTATGACCATAATGGTTTCTGTTGCTGGTGGTGATGGGAAATGGAGGCATTGTGAACCCCATAATGAGTATGGTACCGTACCGTATGCCGTCAATGTCCACTTTATGATAATAGAAGAATTTGCTCTCTGTGTCAAAAATGTGTGATTATAGCTCAACCCATTCATGGATGTGGCCTCTTTCACTCATCGCTATGGCGATATGCAAATTGTTAATACTATGGATCACTTTTCTCCTCCATAAACCTTTGACTATTTGACTATAAACCTTTGACTACTCCTCCATAAACCCTCTGGCTACTCCTTTCAGAAAAAAAAAAACATGCTGGAAGTTTCCTCCTCTTGGTAACACATTTCTTCTCATTTTTCTTTTTTTTTTTTTACATTATTACATACATAATAGAATAGGGTTATGAAGGACGATATCTGACAATATCTACTTTTATCACAAAATGTGTGATGTGTGAAACTGGTGCAAACGCACAGAATGTATTATGCTCTGTGTGAAAACTGTTTCGTCTCTCCATCATGGCCAGTCCCGATGTGGGAGCTGCCTATGTCATCCCTGGAAGGTCTTCTCCGTAAGAAGCACATGCGGGTGTCTATACCACAGGGGGGTCTTTGCACTGTGTGGGCCAGCTGTTGGACTGGCAGTCGCTAACACACAGGCTGGACCCAGAGGGTGGCAAAAGCAGGCAAGACAACACAGTCCCTTTCAATAATTCCATATCAATTTGCCCAGCTGATGCAATATCTCATACCAGCCTCTGGCTGGACGTCAGTCATTCCGTCTAACTCTCTCTGTTCTTCTCACTGTTTCCACTGCAAGTACACACACACACACACACACACACACATGCTCATGCTCACACACACAGACACCCACACACCCACACACATGTACACACACACACATACATCCACACACGCTCACACACACACACACACGCGCACGCACACACACACACACACACACACGCGCGAACACACACATGTACACACACATATACATCCACACACTCTCACGCTCATGCTCACACACACTCGCACACCCACACATGCTCACGCTCACACACACACACCCACACACACACACACACGCACGTCCACTCTCACACATGCACAATATATTTAAAGATATGTACACATATATACAGGTGTTTCTTGTTTTTATACTGAATAACAAACACAGGGGCTTGTATTTGTGATTCAGTCAGCCCTATTTTCCCTTGTGTTGTGTTTAGCAGTGCAGAAGTTTCCCACGTCAAAAGCCCCTTCTGATACCAAACCTCTGTGAACCTGTTCCTCTGCTCCAATGATCCCAGTGCACTCATAGGTCTGTGCTTCTCTGTTAGTTGTATCCCCACAGGCATGTTTTGTGGTGCCACTGTGGACTCCAGTCTCTATGTGAGCATAAATTAGGCATTTGTGATCGATTCTAAATTGGTCTCCTTGGTGTTTCAAATTTCAGCTGTGCCAGTTATGCTGCTTTCATGTTGATTTTTTTCCTGTTATGTTGAACTCTTCGTACTTTCCAGTCACAGTCATTTTCAGCATTTCACAATATATATATTTTTTTTATTTCATCCATTTCCAGCATCTTCTATGCACTGTGATAAAAAAGTTTTCAGCAACCCATCATCCCTCACAGGTGGATGGAGTTGCGTTTGTGTAAAGTGCTACAACAGGATATCAAATTTAAAAATAAAGGATAAAAGAAACGAAAAAAGGGACATGAGAGGAAATAGGTGTACTTCTATTCATCTAGCTGACCTAATGTTCTTGTATTGGCAGAGCAGGAGGTGTTTGAAGGTCTTTTTGAAGGTGACGTTGCAGAGGGCGTAGCAGGCGGGGTTGATGGTGCTGTTGATGTAGCAGAGCCAGTAGCCTATGGTCCAGACAGTGTTGGGGATGCAGCTGGAGCAGAAGGTGTTGATGAGCACCATGACGTTGTAGGGGGTCCAGGTGACCACGAAGGCCACTAGGATGGCCATGATGGTCCGGGTCACCTTCTTCTCTCGTGACGGCGCTGCCTTCTTCTTCTTGGGCGGCTGCTTGGTCATCTTCACGATCTTGCGGGCCACCAGGTTCTGCTTCTCTGCGCCTGGGACGATCTCCACGGTGGTGCCCGAGGCGGTGTAGCAGTCCCCCTTGGGCGACTTAGTCACGATTTTGATGCAGGTCAGCTTGGACCCACCGGCCTTGGCCCGGGCGCGGACGGGTGGCTGGCTGGGGTTGTCGTTAGCGTTAGCATGGCAGTTTTTCTTGGCGGCTGCAGGTTCCTCGTCCTTCAGGTTGGAGGCCGCCACACTGCCGGAGGTGGAGTCGTTGGAGCTCTCCTTCTCCTCGGCCAGCCTGCAGTTGTCCGTAACCCCTTCCTCACCCCCCTCCCCTTCTCCTTCCCCACTGGTGGTGGATGGGCCCTTGCCGTTTTGCAGCTTGCCGTCGTGCTGGTTGGCCAGATTCTCTGTGTTCTGGCTCTGGCTCCTGTTCGCCTCTTCCGCTGTCACGTTGTTGTTGTTGGGTTTGCTGATGTGACTCCGCACCTGGCTGGGGGACAGGGCCTCCTGGTTGGCCCCGGACGGTTTCCTGTTGTCCTTCTTTACGCGGCTCTTGCTCGCCCTGGAAATCTGCCAGTATAACACCGTCATGGTGATGACGGGCAGGTAGAAGGCAGCGATGGCGGTGCCGAAGGTGACCGCCGCATTGGAGAAGAACTGGATGTAGCACTCCCTCTCGGGCACGGTCCGCCCACCCACGATGAACTGCCAGAACAGGATGGCCGGGGCCCACAAGATGAAGGAGAGGACCCAGGCGGCTGCGATCATCATGCCCGCCATCTTGGTGGTCCTTTTGACTGGGTAGCTGAGCGGCTTGGTGACGCAGAAGTAACGGTCGAAGCTGATGATGAGGAGGTTCATGACGGAGGCGTTGCTGACCACATAGTCCAGAGCCAGCCATAGGTCACACACCACCGGCCCCAGAGGCCAGTAGCCAATCACGATGTAGACTGTGTACAGGTTCATGGAGCACAGTCCAATGATCAGGTCGGCGCATGCCAGGCTGAAAAGGAAGTAGTTGTTGACGGTTTGCAGGTTCCTGTTGACTTTTATGGAGAGCATGACTAAGATGTTGCCAATGACCGTGACCAGGCTGAGAGACCCCGCCACCAGAACGATGAACACCACCTCCACCGTCTTGTACGGACTCCCTGGAAGCAGCGCCTCCGTGTCGTTCCCCTCCGAGCCGTTGGGGAAGCTGAAGTTGGACAGCTCCATTTCATTCATCCTCGCTTCGATAGAGTCCACTACACCTACAGAAGAGGACAGAAAAGCAGACGGAGACGCAAGTTTATACTTCAAGATGTTAAGAAAATATACGGCTCTCTTCTTATATTTCCACATTGTATCACTTATTGGATTGAAACTGTAAAGTATAACATTCTGATGAAAAAATCACAAAAATTTAAAATAAAACATTGTCATCTTCCAAAATAATTCATCCAGTAACAATGAACAGGTTCTGATTCTATCATTACTTATGTACTTGTGAATAAATGAAATTTTGAGGAAAATTGGTAATACTCTATTTTGAGTCTGCTCTTCTCACCATCCCAGTCAGTAATATGTTCAGCACTCGCAATGCTGTTCTCAGTTGAGGCAGTCAGCTATCTCGGATGACTCATGAGGGTTTTGATGGATTAAATCTTTAAAAATCTCTCAAAATACCAAGTGGATGAAATTAAGAGAGACGGCAGCAATTTCAACCAGCTTTTAATCTTGAAAAGACTTTTCTTTCACTTTACCATTTAGTCATAATTCAGCAAGAGAGCTGTCCTTTGAATCCAGTCAGCCTACGCACACCTGCCTCTAACCTCACTCTGCTTATGTTCATTTGGTACCGAATTCTTTCTGGCCAGAATCTGTGATTCTCTTCATCTATTTTTGAGAAACACCTGAGTGGTGTGCAGTTAAAGATGATTCATTTGACACAGTTGGACTGGAAGCGTCAGAAATTCCCCTCTGCCCAGCGTGCAGGATGGCTTGGCATTGCAGAGACAGACAGTCACATGCGGTCTTTATCTGTCTGCCCGGCAACCAGACTCTCTTTCAATCAAATCCTACATATTTAAAATCTGTCATACGACCAAGTGACGAACAAGGCTGCAGCATACGGCGGCAAAAGTTGAAATAAATTAAACTTTGCCGCAAGTCCCATCTGGCTTTCGCCTGGGTAGCTTTAATTTTTTTTCCCACCGCACAAGATCGATTTGCTGTCGGCTTCTCACTGCAAAAAAAAAAAAAGAAAAAGACTTCAAGTTTTTGTTCCATCATTGCTGGTCGCTGGTGTGCGTTTCCATGTGTGCGCGCGCGGTTCTGCGTGTGTCACTCAGGGAACGTTTAACGGCAGGGGCTCTAATGTTGCCTTTCAGTTCCCCCTGCCCCCGTGGGAGCTGAGTGCCAGCTTAAAGCATGAAGACGTTAGCTTTTAAAATGTGGGCGATTAAGGCGAGGCTTTCTCTTTCTCCCTCCAACAGTGCTAAGTGTTATCAGTGACAGATACAACACCACTTGTGAAACTAATCTGGGAACAGAACTGGTGCAACAGACATGCTAGCACAGTGGGCCTTTTCTTCTCTTCCAAGGACGCCTGCCACCAGGATCAGAGCTGGACCGATTCCAGGAAAATTTCCAGGCGAACGCACAATCTCGCTTGCTGGGTATGGTCCCTGTGTGATTGCTGGAGAATATGCAACACGACCCCTGTCTCATATTCAGCTTGTAAGAGGGTGTTGGCTACACCAGGTATCCTTGACTTCGGTCTTAAATCGAACTTGGGCCTTTGATGACACTACTATCCTTATGTCTGCACATCAGGTGCAGTTCCCCCTGGCAATCTGAACGGCAGTATAGTGAACCTCACACCACACCTGCTGGGAGTCACCTGTTCACCTGATCCAAAACTCCTCCGGGCCCTGGTAAAAGCAGCCATCACTATGCGAGGAGCAGTATCCATTTCAAGGCTGTTTTGGCCTCTCAAAGCTAGCAGCGAGCGCAAAAGAATGTCTGAAAAACAGTGATAATGAGCCGATATTCAGGCTCTCTCATTCCCTGTTACCGGTCTGCTCTGTGTGCTTTCCCTGCCTGTCTCTCAGGGACATTGCCGACCTCGGTTAATTCAAGCTTTAGGCAACCCTGTCCACTAAAGTCACGCTACCAAAGCTAACTGCCGATGTGCAGAGCAATAGAATGCAGCCGGTTGACTGCAGAGCATTCGGTGTGATTTCACTGCCACATTGCGCCATGTGCGAAGACTCTCTGACCTTTCTGAGTCACCATGCCACAGCATTGTCACCATTCATCATCGTGATATGATTCTTTTACCTCCAAGTTACACTCTGATATGAGCAATCTTGAATCGTTGCAATACGAATCTGCGACAACCTCACAGAGTCATTGCACTGTAACTTTCTCACTCTGGAGTCACAGCACTTACGCCACGGCCACCTTTAGTAGTTACTATAAGTTTGTGACCTTGAGTGATTCCGCTTGTTGGTGTTGCTGTCACACCGAGTGGCTGTGTGCATTCTGCATTGGTTTCCTTGGGCTGAAGGACACTGCATTATTGACTGGGACGGGGGGGCAAGGGACAGATGCTTATTCCCCCACTTCTTCCTCATTGGTGGTACGCCCCAAAAAGATTAACACCGTCCCCACATAACTACAGAAAATCCTGTTATCATCTTTGCCAGAAATCCCTAATCATTGCATTAGGCATGGCACTCCGTTCAACTAATCCCCATAAAATTGTAGAAGTCCAACAAGTGATATCTGAAAAAAAAGCATATAAACACCAAAAAAACTGGGGTAAAGATGGAGTTTTTGGCTGACTGGTGAGCGATGGATTATAACATCAGAGGGGTTGCGGCCAGCCTTCGGTCTCTGGCCGGAACAGCGGCCAGCAGAAAGGATGGCTGTTCCTGGCACACATCTGCCTATGTACGGCAGCTATCCTCCTGTGTTTGGATGTTAAACCTCTGTCACAACCGTGGAAGCTGCGTCCTCTGCTACACCAATGGAGGCAGCTTCCTCAGTCTCCAGACGGCACAGAATTTTCCGCACGGATCAATGCCCCCGTTTGCTAAGACCCCGAGTGCTCCTGGTCAAACGCCAGATCACGCAGGACAGACGGACAGAGGTCTAATGCCCTTTGAGGACGTTGTGCGACAGAGCAAGTCCACTAAAATCTGTCTTATTATTTTTCAAAAATAATTCCACTCCCCCAAAAATAAGCCTTTGTTTACACCAGAACTATCATCCTACTGCTTAAGCAAAAGTGTGCAAGGGAGTCTCTTGTCTGTCCAACTCTCGTAGCTCTTTCATCATGACATTAGCCTTCTGAAGTGTTGCGCATGCTAACCAGTGTCTAACACTCACTCAGACGGCGAATGAAAGATAGAGCTAGCCGCTGTGCGCTAAGAGGTGACACGGTATCAGACAAAAGTTCTTGAACTGAACATGGCAACGTTCTCATTAGTGGTGTAATGTTTCCCTGGCGACCACCTCTGTGACACAGCGAGGTGCTGGCCTGATTATGCACCGTCGCCGTGAGCCGCGGTGGCAGCCACGGACGGGTCCCAGGCCCCCTCTCGCAGATGCTGACTCCTGTAACGGTTACGGGGCAGAGCATGGACAGGGTTTGGTTCGCCCCCGGCAGGAGGGGATGGCTCCGGGCCAGCCGTCAATCACTCAGGCCAATCGGCTCTGAGCAGCGCCGGCAAAGCCTGGCTAGACTGACACGTCACCTTGCGTTAGCCGATGAGCTCCCTGCTCTGAGGAGCCCTGCAGCGCTCCCACACACACGTCTGTGCTACCATACATTCATATTCAGTAGAACTCACTCATGTGCATAAGGACCGATCGTTTGAAGAGTGACCCGGTCATATTTTAAACCGAAATTGTGCTGTATCTGTTGTGTGTGCATTCTTATGTGAATATGTGTGCTAGAAAACGCGTGACAGTGTACGTGTTTGTGTGTGATTGAACGAGTGTTGATGTGCTTTTGTGTATGTGCGGTTGCATGTGTATGTACATAGTTTCTGTATGTGAGGTATTATATAGTGTGTGAGGTTAGTTCAATATATCAGCTGCTGATTCTTCAGGTAGGTGACATGGGCAGATCCCTGGATATACAGTAAGGATGGTGACAGCACAGGTAATTTTAAATGTATATAATGTTTGTGTTTGTATACAGAATGTTTATAAGAGAGAGAGTGTGAACAGCTACGGAAGTGTGTATAAGTGTCTGTGAGAAGGAGGAGGAAGAAAGTAAATATGTCAGAGAGAGAGAGAGAAATGGGGTGAGCATTAGTGTGTA
The DNA here is from genome assembly GCA_019788955.1 of Albula glossodonta. NCBI lineage: Eukaryota > Metazoa > Chordata > Actinopteri > Albuliformes > Albulidae > Albula > Albula glossodonta. The sequence goes on from JAFBMS010000149.1 coordinate 23,875, forward strand.
CTAATTTGCCTTTTTTTTAAAAAAGGTGCTTTTATTTCATTTCTCTTTTTCCGTTTAGCATGTTTAAGGAGCACACAGAGAATCTGGAGCTCAGGGCTGGCAGAGACTCAATAAAATGAGTTCTGTTTTAGGTTTGGACTTCACCGTTACTGGACCTGGATCAGTAGAGCTGAAAATTGCCTCTGCCCCTCACAAGGGAGGAAGGGCAGCTTCTAACACACCCCTCTTAATACCCCCTCCCCCTGATCCTTGCTGAAATTTCATTTACGAGTAAACTTCACCGGTCAAATCCCACACCCACCCATCCCCTGTGAATTCCAGGGGGCTAACACACTGTACCTGTGACTGGCTGTTTTTCTAATAAAAATAAAACCAAAATGAAACTAAATGTAACAAATAAAGACATAATTAAATAAATTAATGCAGCAGCCATGTGGCACAGCCCCCCCCCCCCCCCCCCCCACAGAGCCCACACAGAGGCTTGTTAATTATGTGTAGTGTCATTAGCGGAGGATGCTCAGGTAGCGCAGCAAAGGTGTTGCGGTCACGTTGCCGTGGCATCATCGTGGCGTTCCTGCGGAGTCAGGCCTCCCGGGCACCACATGGCTGTCGCCACGGCCTTGTCGGCACCGCAAATCCTGTGAATTTGTGGTTCAGCCGATTCTTGTTTCTCTATTGCCAGGCTGGTATTGTAACGGCAGGGGTTAATGCCTGCTTTCATTTCTGTTTGTGGAGGAGCCTGCGCGGAATACAGAATGTTCATTACTGCAGTGCGGTTGGTGGCTTTGCAGGGGGAGCGGCCCGGCTCAGAGATGATTTTACAATGCTCCGTACACAGCGAGCACAGACGACTGGCCTTAGGGTGTTTCTGTGGGGCCAGTTCACTCAGCTGCATGATCTCTGCCATTACCGACGCTGTATCTGCACTAACGTTTGCGTGGAGTCTTTGAATGGAGCATTTCTACATTGTGTTGTATTTCCTTCACGTTGTGAAGTTTACCTTTTCCTATTCCACTGTACCTACATGTTGTGCACTTTCTGCTGTGCCCGGTCCATAATTTAGTTCATCATTTAAATATGATTCTGTTATTGACTGTCAGCTTGTAGGAACAATACCCTGACACACACTCTACACTGGGTGTTACACTGGGCTTTACAGTGAGCGTGTTACACTCGGCTTTATAGTGAGCGTGTTACACTGGGCTTTATAGTGAGCGTGTTACACTGGGCTTTACGGTGAGCGTGTTACACTGGGTTTATAGTGAGCGTGTTACACTGGGCTTTACGGTGAGCGTGTTACACTGGGTTTATAGTGAGCGTTTTACACTGGGCTTTACGGTGAGCGTGTTACACTGGGTTTATAGTGAACGTGTTACACTGGGCTTTATAGTGAGCGTGTTACACTGGGCTCAAAAAATGAAATTGAAGAAAGACAATTCAGAAGGAGAGAAAGTGCAACACAATAGAAGATAGATGAGGAGAGTAGACAGAGAAGCAATGAGAGAGAGAGGAGGGAAGCAATGAGAGAGAGGAGAGAAAGGAGTGGGAAAGAAGAGAGGGAGAGAAAAAAGAGCAATTCTTCATGAAAAGGTTTCGAAAGAGGGATGACTAATGTAAGAACAGGGCAGCATAGATATGTAATAAGCCCTAGAGAATGGGAAATGCAAATTCTTTTACTCTCAAACGCTTTTCTCAGGTAGGTCTGGATGCAGGTGCTGAGAGAGTGTGTTTAAGTAGACACTCAGACGTAACCTAAAAATCAAAGTGCAGGTCGCCTCTCGAGCCGCGCCTGAAAACACAGATGGGCTTTTTAAATTGGGGGGATTTGCACAGCCACCACCGATGCTACAGGAAATTAAAACGTCTCGATAAGAGAGGTGTCACAAACGATCCTAGCAATCTGTCGCATCACGCAAAGACACATCTGCGTTGAAAAACCACTTGATGATGTAGCCTGCACGCATATTCAGTGCTGTATGCCTTCATTCCCTTTTGATTGTAGTTTCATCTCAAAAACCACCAAAACAAGCCATACAAAGTCATGATTTTTCATGTCTGTTTGCTCCCTGTGAAAAACTATTGGGTTATTTTGATCGGTTGATCAGATGGGCGATGTTATGACAGACACCTGTCAGTAACGATTGATTAAGCACTTTCGTGCTTTCGGCGCCCCGTTGGCTGACATCAGACACACAAAGCTGCACAGACGTGCAGCAGGCTCTTGTTTTCATGGTTAATATCCCTCAGTGAGGACGGCGTGCGACCCGCTGTTCCCACACTGATGCATTGCCCTGATGAACGGGGCGGATGAATGCTGAGGTAATGAGTGGTAAATTACTGTCAAGTTGGCGGAAAAAAAAAAAAAAAAAACATGGCGACACCGGGGTGAGCAAACAGTGACCGCCAGACGGAGCTAAGAACGTTACAGGACTGTTTGTGTTACAGTAATTAGTTTCCAGAGAATGGATGACAAAGGACAAACAGGCTGCGGGGTGGAAGCGTGGACTGAGAGCAGATTTTGACATCATCAGATTAATGGAAATTCATACAGGCCTCGTCTGTGAAATATAAACATTACCCCGAAACATCAGCAGGATATTAAAAGTGTATGCCATATGCACAATGCAAAATCTCATATCTTAGCATATGCCCATTAATAAAATATGAGGCTTCAGCCTTCAGTAAGGCGAGGAGCAGATTTAGCCTCTGGAGTTTGGGCTGACAGGACGGCCGCATGCGTGCGGCGGAGAGAGGCGCCGATCTCAGAGACACAGTCACCTTGATCCTTGCTGACAGGTTGCAGTAGTGTCTGTGACATTCTCCCATCTGCTAGTGTCAGTCTTCACCACCAGCGTTATCCTGGCACACACACACACAAACACACACACACACACACACACACACACACAAACAAACACACACACGCGCACACACAGGTATTCAAATTTAATTCAAACTTGATATCTGGCCTTGTTGTCAGAGGTTTATGGAACCTCCACATGGCCTCTAAAATAAAAATAACTTTCCTTTTCCCTACACCCATAATATCTCAAACCCACCAATATCTCACAATCCCATAGCCTGGATCCCACGCTCTGGGTGGGTGATGGTAATCCGTGCGATATAACTGTAATGTTAATAAGGTGCCGATCTCCACCCCTCTTGCACAGCTCCGGAGCCTGCAGAGTGCAGCCTCTTATCGGGTGGATTTCCACGCCATCTGCGAGGAACGATGGTGTCACCGCAACCTCTCCGCATTTTTCCCCCCCGTCTGTGGGTGATGAAAGTGACACAACCTGAGCGTATGAGGGCCCTGTCACCAAACGCAGCCCTGCAGTGACAAACGACATCCTGCTTCACCATAAAGAGGAACAACGGCGGAGGGGCGAAGCGCAAAGGGGCTATGGCAATTCCTCATGATAACATCTTATTTATCATAACGACAGAATTACAACAGCAAATCTCACTGAGAAATATTTTAATGACCAACATCTACACATTATGCTTGTCAATGAGAAAGAGCAATGCCCAGAGCTTTATAATAATAATTTGGTTGGAAGATTATTTTACTCAACCTGAATTACAAAGATTACATTATTTCTGTATTACCCGTTTACACAATTGAGGACATTTACAGAGGAGCTTTGAGGTTAAGTGCTCTATTCAAAATACAACCACTCTTATTAGCCAGAATTTCACCCAATGTCCCTCTGGTTAGGAATTCATGTTGCTAACCATAATTCCTACCGTCTATGGCCTATTAAGCATTTCGTCTTTTGTTGCATCAGAGCTTTGGAAAGGGCCTTTTCGGAGAAATTATGACAGGAGCAGCACTTCTGCTGCCATAAATATGTACGCTGTGACAAATTTTCACAGTAAAATGTAATAATTGCAATAATTATATTGTGATAAAATAAAATAGAAGAGCTGTCCTTTTAACCCTGTCTTGTTAAAGTCCCTGTGAGAGGTTCATGTAGTGAGAGGGAGTGAAAGCTGATCCACAGGAGTCTGGCATACAGTTCACAAACCGTACCAGACAGACAGAGATCACACAGATACATGGCTGTCACCTTGGGGAGAAAAGTAAACATCTTAGCGTCTTAGAGAGGGCTGAGAAAGGGTAATCAGACGAGTTCATTTCCTCCGGTCACATCAAGTCTCCCAGCAGCCACCTGCCAAGCGCGTTTATGCTGTTTGTCCAAATGCTCTCATTCTCTCTTTTCACAACCTATCACCATGCTCATAATTTAACTGCCGTGTTCCTAGACACCTCTCTGTGGGTGTTTTTTGGCTGATGGTTGTATCTTTGATATACACACTCAAGGGCACACACGCACACACACACACACAGGCACACACACACTAGTATATGCACATTACCTACATAGAGTACACACATTTTTTGTATAAAATACATAATTTTCATTATGTTTGAGAAAATCCTTCCATATCTTGGGCATATCCTGTACATCATCCTGCATCTGCATAATGTAGAACATCATACCCAGTTTGAGCTATTTAAAAAAATGTTTTCTAAAGATAATTCTGGCAATGTTAATTTACTCCTTCAAAAAAAGAAAAAGATATAACTGATCCCACAATTATGTATACAATTTTACAAAAACACCCGTCTCCTTCTCCTCTGAAGATAAAATGCAGTATAGTGCATAAAGACAATGGTGATAATGGCGATAATGAAGATGATGATGATGGTGATGAGAGAGAGAATAGCCCATTACGTTGATTCATCATCTCTGTTGTCATTATGCTGATTAATTTTATACCGTTCAAGGACAGATGAAATTTTAATCCTGCAAACGCACAGTAGCGTATTGTCTAATTCGTCTCCTCCAACGTTCCCAGTACAGAGACTGAGCCCTGCTGAGATGTGTCATGTGACTGAACCCCCACCCTGCACCCGGGCTGGTTCTCTGTGACACTGTCACAGGTATCAGTGCTTTTCGCGGTGTCTCTACGATGATTACCGCACACTAAAATAGCCCATTATCGATGCACACAAACACGTTCCTTAGCGTTTCCATTCTGCTGTCAGGTCATCTCCTCAGCTGAGTGCCGTGGTACTGAGCCAAGACTGGCGAATCTGTGCAGATAAAATGAGTAGAGACAGAGAAACCATCACACAGGCACACACACACACACACACTCACACATGGACATAATCTCACACATGAGCACTAACACACACAGATGGGCACACAGACACTTGCACACACATGCTTGAACTCGCATGCACATGCAAACACAAACACACAGTACCGGTACATATCTCTGCCTCGCTGCCTCAATGCTGTAACTGGCTACAGAAAAACACAGCTGGGTTTCTCCTGCCAGGGCCTGGATCAGTTTGATTCTGCCAAGGCTCCTAGTACATATTCTCCGCCTGATGGTGTGCCAGTCACTAACAGGTAAGTATGCATCATGAATAACAGATATGCCTCACCCGCTAGCTGGTACTAGAGCTCCCCTGTAGTACTGTGTGGATTGAGGTTGCAAAATAATCACTAAGTTACTGGTAAATACATGAGAGGAGTCCAGAAGCATCAGCTGTAGAGTGCATGGCGTTTGGGAGTGGAATGAAACTATCAATATGTGTCCAAACATGAACAGGTTGAGAAATAAAGACACACACACATTCACACACACACAAACACACACTCACTCACACACACACACACACACACACACACACATACACACACACACACACATACACACACACACAAACACACACTCACTCACACACACACACACACACACACAAACACACACACACACAAACACAGACACTATCTGAACAAACCTATCTTTTAGGAAGGTTGGATCAAAAGAGATGGAGAGGCATAGTTGCACATACATAAAAACACAGACCCCAACCCTCCCCCCATCTCTCTGCATAAGAAACGGCACAAAGAGACATCAAAAGGCCATCCGTCTCCAAAATGCATGACCTTGCAGCTGGCGAAACGTAAAACGCGCATCAAACAGACCCGGTGCGGTGGACGATGTCGTCCCATAACGGCGTAATGAAATGCCTGCTACATCTCATTGGGATTGCGTTCGCTCTGGGCATGACGGTTTGCTCATCAGGAGTCTCTCCCACTGTGCGTGCGTCTCTCAGCGTGACGCACGCCGGCGAAGGGGCCTGCTGCAGCCGCTCGCCGGGCCTGCTCGCAGACGCACCGCTCCATAATGCAGTCATTTGCATTCTCCCCTCCATTAAACCAGGAATGCCACTACGCAGTTCAGACAGCTGGGCTGAGTGTTCTTGTTGGACTGAAATACTGTGCTTGTGCGGGGGCAGGTAATATAAGGTAAAGGATATTCACCATAATATGTACAGTCCCAATAAGCACTTAAACTATTTAAAATATTTTCATTATATTTAGCCACAGTCCAGCCACAATACAATCTGCGCAGCTGTTGGGCCCCTGTGCAAGGCCCTTAACCCCAAATTACTCCGCGGGGATTGGCCCTTAGTCAGTCTGATCAAACGTAAGTCACTCTGAATAAAGGCATCAGATAACAAACTGTCATATAATGTGATACATGAGAGGAAACCGACTATTTCTTTGAAGGGAGGGAGTGAATAGTTTGCAAAGAGACGAGTCAGAATTCCAGCCAACAGCCAAGATGAATTCCTGTCTTATTTATTTAAGCTTCAGGAGCTGCATGGGTTACGGGGGTTCCCTGCATAATGGATTAAGGGAATCAAATGAGTCAAGTGACATCAAGAAGAAAAAAAAAGCAGATCTCAAACATGTAGTGACAGTCACCACATACTAAGGATGTGAGTGCGTGACAAAGACAAGACGCTTCCATAGGCACTAAAGACCATATGCACTCTCACTGCTGTATTCCCCTGCTTCTACATATGCAGCGCCGAGCATTTACACTCGTCCCCTACACTGCACTCCATTTCAATGGCTGTACTTAAGGATTAAAGGAAATGGGTCCATAAATACAGGTCTGCGTAAATATGGCAGAATAGGAGTATGCATTATGTATAAACATTGAGGAAATGAGGGACAACACCATGTGCTGTGGCTGAGCAAACATTAAGCACGATAATAAGGTTAAAAGCACAAGTGCTCTGCTCTGAATACAACCGCTTCTAATTGGACCAGAAGGTGATTTATAACTTGTTTATACACAGTACAGGCTGATAACTATAAGCTGAAAATGGTGCCTCGGTTTAATGAGAACAATAGGGGAATTTTGCCTGAAAGAACACAAAAGGAAAGAGAGGCGCAAAGTCATATACAGAGCAAAGGGTAATGGTAGCATTCATTCATTTTGCATGCTTTTTTGTTCTTGTAGAAAATAGCTTCAGCCTGCCCTAGGCTGACCAAGGCATGAATTAGCTGCAGTATTCCACTGCCATGGAAATGTAGACGAACTGATATTCTGTGCAACCCCATTTGGCTGCTGAAGCAATGGATTTACACAATTAAAAAAGAAACAAAAAAAAAAAATAATGAAATACCCAACAAAATAAACAAAATGTGAAGTGTAATCTTGAACATTTCATGCAACTATTCATTAATGAGTCTACCATGGGACAGGTTTGTTCTTTGTTCTTTGTCTTTTTTTATTTAGTTTTTTCCAGAAAAGGATACATATGAAGTTTTCATGAGATGGTAAATTAGCTAGCTGTATATTTATGCAATATCAGTGTCAAATACAACACAAATAAATTGTTTATTTTCAGGCTACTAAAATATGTGCTGGCCTGAATTCAGTCAACATCGATTATTAACAATAACTGACAAATTAATGCCAGTGTGATTTTTCTTCTATACAAACACAGGTGGATTTGTTAAGTTGGCTGATGAATAAAAGAAAAACGTTACAGTGATCAGTTTGTAAGTTGCAGTGTTTAGTGGTCTTGTTTCCACTCTTAGTGTTAACCAGGGGCAACAAAGATGACCTGCCTATGCATCAGGAGCTGTTGAAGAGGACCGCTTGAAGGCTGTGAATATTGAACCAGGTTGATGCCAGGGGAAGCCAAAATGGAGTCAGTGTGATGAGGTAGTGCGGATAGATAAACCTCACGCACTGTATTCCAGAGGCTCAGTTTCAGCTGGCTGCTGCACTCACATCGACCTGCGGACCTTAATGCTTCACCTGGGACCGTTACTCGCTTTATCCTTGTGACTATTGATGAAAAGCATGCACAAACAGTTTTTATTCAGGGTGAAGGTACTTTCAAAGACGAATTTTATCACCTCTTAACTTTACAGATCACAGCAGAGGCCCTTTCTGTATTTGTGATGCTGCCATACCTGCAGCCAAAAGCATTCAGTGTTTTAATAGATTTTTTTCTATTGCAGCAGCTGTCAAGTGCTCCTCTTAGCCACGGCTAACGCAGCAGGGTGAAGGGCACTTGAGCTTGGCCTCTCAAGGCTCATTGTGGATCTCCACAAAATCCAAAAGGGACCTTTTTTTTTTTGTTCTTGGACAAACCCCAGATGTGGCTATCTGCCATCAATCAGAGGTAATGCTACACTGCAGGCACTCCCACGGGGGGGGGGGGGGGGGGGGGTACGGGAAAACGGCTGATTGAAGTTTTTTATTGTGGGCAATTGCACGTTGTCACAGAGAAAAAAAAAATCCTGTCTGCTTATCAAGGCAATATGTCAAAATCGTGCACACAGGAGTGTGAGGGGAAATGCATTTTAGGGTGACGTGTTGTTGTGTGTGAGAAACAGGCTGATGGCTGGAAAGATCATTTTATTTTTGCCACAAAGTCCTGAAAATATATGTAAAAGGTTTTTCTGTGAAGAAGAATGAGGGCTGTTCCACATTTCCTGCCTGCCCTCCGCCATGACAGGGCCTGCGTGAAACTGCGCAGCTGTCCGCTCCGTCTTAATTGTGCCTCTGCGTCTGCGCTTTGCCTCCCGTCACGGGCGGTGCACGGATGTCCTGTCCCCGTCCCCCACCCCCAGACTCCCGGGCCGTGATGTATGGCTTCCGCACTCTCCATAGATAGAATGCTGTGGTTCTCATTAAGATGTAGAAAGATAGCGAAAATGAAAAAAGGAAAAAAAAAAAAGAAAAAGAACGAAAGAGGCAAGAAAGAGATAAAGCCCTGGCCCGCTGGATTTGTTCCACTTCATTGTTTTGGTATTTTCTGCTTTTTCAATCAGCTCTTTCTCTCAGTCTCTGTTCTGACGCACCGAGCAGAGGTCTGCGACAAAGGAAGCTCAGAGTGTCCTACAACGGGCTCTTATTTTCCTGGTCTGCTTTCCTTCACACTCATCAATTCAGGAACCAAAGGGTCGTGAATGAAGCCCATGAATCTAGTTGCAAGCATTGAGGATACAATCTCGTACATGGTAAAAGCGTTCTCCATCTCCAAATGGCATAATTATGACAAGAAAATAGGTGACATCTCACCTCTGTTTTCTTTACAGTGGTAAAGCTGTTGCTTTTCTGACACAAATTCCACCAGAACACATTACCTGTCATCAAAACATAAAATGCACTCTGCCTCTAAGCCATCAATATAAGTGCATGTAAGGACATGCTTTCTGTCTGTCTGTCCACAGCTCAAAGACTTCTGGGATTTGTAGTCATGAATTCTGAAGGCAGGCCCAAGAGTGGTGCGTTACAGGTCAGGCTCCTGACAGGGATCTATCTCTTTGCTGAAAATATGCAGCTTTGATGGATTTTATAATGGAACAGGGGAACAGAGGTGAGTAAGACGTGCTGTCTGCCTTGTGTTGTGTCACCATCTTCCCTCAAATAATAACGGCAGGTGGTGAAGACGAAAGGGAAAGGCCTGCATGATGCTAATCCATCTAATTCACCCTTGATCCCTGGATAAGATGCATGCCATGCGCCATGCGGGCTGCCACACCATACCGGGCGCTGCGCGTTAAGACAATCCTGACAGAAACCACTTTAGAGATTTATCTCACCGTCACTGCTGGTAATTCATTTTGGAACAACAACAAAAAAAATGTGTCCCAGCACAGATTATCACCGGATAGGTCTGTATAAAATGTGGCGATTCGCATTTCTGTTAACGTTGGCAACAAACAGGAAGGGGCTGCTGGGAATGTCTGAATGCAGTGTCTGACAGGCCAAGCCCATATTTTGACCTTTGACCTCTTGCATGGATGGACCTCATGTATGTGGCTTTTCCAATGCGTAATCGAGTCCGCAGCAGGGACGGTGTAATATACATTCTACACTTAATATCTGACCTTAAATCAGCCACTGGTGGGGCGTCACGGCAGGAGTGCATGTTTCCGTCTCTGCATTTCCCCCTGGTTTTCTGTCTCATGTCAATCAAGACCGCCAGGGCGTGACGAGGGCGAAAGAGAGATAACGGTGCAGTTTGACTCTTTGCCAATTAAGATCGCCTAATGCGCCGCTAATGCCTGCCATTTCACAGCGATTTCGGCGCTCACCGCTGACGTGCAGATGAGTAACACACTGCACGTGCTCAGATTGTTTCAGCAACACCTCCGTGCACATCAGAAACCAGCCAATCAGAATGTGGGACGGAATCTCTAAGCATGTCAGGTGGCCGTTGTATGTGATAAATTTGCTGTTGGATAACCTTCCTGGTCAAATAAATGCTACAACTGCTTCCAGTGTATCACTACTACTGTAGCCTCTAATAAATAATAATACATTGTTTGTGCACTTGTTTGGAAGGTGGTGTCAATAAAGACTTTTTAACACCCAGTATATAATACCATGGACTTGGTGCTACAGATTTCCCCTAAAATTCTGAAGCACCTATTTTTCTTTTTCTATTTAAATCAAAATGTAAATTTGCACAGAAGCTGGTTTTATATTAACATTCCCTCCTTACCAAATATTCACATCCAGAGTATATATTGTCCTTTTTCTCCTACAGCCTGATATTTATGGCTCTTAAGCAGTTCTGGTTTAAAACCTATGACCCTCCGAGTTCCAGGCCTAGGTCCCCGAAGACTGCACTGTCCTTGTGGTCTTCAGACAAGTGAACTCGGTCTTTTGTTCTCAATCAAAACAAATAGCACCAATTAGCTCCCAGTTTCAATCAAAGCGCTTCAGTATTCTGGCAGCATATGTGTCTGACATTAATTATGCATGTGGTAATATTAAATACTGCAGCTTTGCTCCTATCACATTTGCATAAATCTGAGAGGCAGTGTCCCAGCAGGGATGCCGTCCCAAACTGCGGCTGCTTAGTTAGACGGAGATTGTTGAGTTTATTTCTCAGATGCAGAGGGCCGCCGGGGAACTCCACTTTAACCTGATGAGCCTTACCCCCCACCCTCCCCCCCACCGTGATGGCACCTGAGTCCCTGACAAGGACGGGGTACTGCCCGCCATTTTAAAGAGAGAGCCCCAGCACCTCCAGTGCCCTCTCACTGACGCAGAATGCCCTACATCAAATCACACCTGCCAGGTCACCTTCAGTAAAAGTGCTACTCAACCAGATCTGCTTAGGAATCTCGAAACTAAGCACCCAGTTCATTTAAAACCACCATACTGTTCAATAGAATCAGTCACAACATATAAAATAAAAAGAACTCTAAGAATGATCCAGCTCCGTATAAAAGCACCCCTTTCTCTTTCTGATCACGTGGTGGTTTTGTATTGAATCCAGGGGTTAATGAAATAAAACAGGGTTATAAGGACGCTATTACGAAAGGTTTTATTATTGTGGAGGGAATGTCCTCTGTTGGCCAGTGGAGGGCGCCACTCACAGATGGATGCTGAAATGGAGCGCGTGAATGCGGTCCGTGTCCCCTGAGAGCCGGCTAATTATGCCCACAGATCCATGAGTATTACAGAGGCGCTCATCACAACGTCGGGCCAAACTAAAGCCGAGAGCAAATTAAAACTCCGTCCCTCAAGCAAAGCATACCATTAAAATACTGATACTGATGAGATTTTTTTTTTTTTTTTTTTAATTTCTCGACGGATAGCGCCGCTGGGAGCCCAACATCATGTCTGATCGTGTAATTGGTGATTTAACTGGTGTGTGTCAGGGGCTTGATTTCGTTTGGCCTCTGGTCAGAACGAAAGCCTTGAAAAGGCCAATCTTTGACCTGCTCGCTCATCTCAGACACGCAGGCCACCTCCTGACGACAGGGCTACTGTGTTTAATGAGAGCAGAAACCCCTCTGTACAAAAGCAGGAGAGCAGGCTGAGGTTTGGCAGCGAGCGTTTCCCATTAGCATGCACGGGAGCGGGCGCGATGCTTCGTCCTAAACGCCACGGTGCTTCATCCTCAATTCTGAGTCACAGACCGAAGCGTTAGATTCCTCTCGTGCTTAACGAAACATTATGTTCTTCATTCACTTTCAAAAACCTAAGGAATGTGACGACAATATACAATATGCAAGTACGAAAAAAAGAATGAAATTTGCTTAAGTTCTGGACTCACTTTGTGGAAAGCAAACTGTCATCGTGTTTGCATGCAATATTGAGGAAAGCCCACAGTCACAAGTCTTTCTTGAATGGGGGAGGAAGGGGGTGAAGAGCAAAAGGGGGCGGAGTTATCTCACCATGCCAGCTTATGCGTTTTAATTAATGCCTGCTTCGTGGCTTCCTTAATGAGCATGCTCAGTTTGGTCTAGCATATGGCTGTGAGGAGTCCTGGTGGCGGTGTGTCTGACGCAACGTGACCTGACTCTCTGTATGAGGAGGCGCAGGGGCATAAGAGTCCGCATGTGTTACGCTCACAGTCCCTGCACTAGCCGGGGGATCCGACACAGAGCTGCGCTAGCCTGGAAATGCCAGGTGAAGACATGAGAGGAGACAGGTCTGTGCGGAAGCCAAGCCAACCTCATGTGGAATCCTGACCCGCAACGTCCGTGTGGGTGCGCTGACCGCTCTCTGGGAGAGTCTCAACTCCCTGCCGCTTAAACACAGGGAAACCTACGTTTCATTTTTTTAATTTTGTTTTACCATTTTGCACAATTTTGCAGCCAGCGTGGTCAATGGTCTAAATCATCAATTTTAGACCAATCACCATGTGATTATGTGCGGTAATCCCTCCCATTTTTTGGTTCAATGAAACCTCGCTCCCCGTCGCTAGTATAAACTGCAGTGTTTCTGCAGCTGCTGGATATAATAAAATTTCCATAGATGCTTTTGAAAGTTGACTCTCTATGACAGCCAGCTTCAGTGTTAACATAATGAAGAGTGAATAAAATGAAACAGTTTGTTTCGTTCCTGTTAAAGTGTCTTTTGGGAGACACATTCGCTCAAGGTGGCTCTCTCTCTCTCTCTCTCTGCTACCCACAAATCTTTTGACGTGGGAAAACCCATCCGGCTTTCAGATCCAAATTAATCACAACAACAACACTGACAACCAAAATAACAATGCTACGATGTCAAATTAATACGCCGGCGCTGTGCCAGGGATTAGCAGGCTTTGCGACTGTAAAATGAAACTCTCCTTTTCAGGACGGTGAGATTAAAGTGGCCCCTGATCGGATTGGGAGGCAACTGCTCTCAGCTGAGGTAATGCATTGGGGAAAGAGGAACTGGCAGGACCAAGTCATCTCCGAAACGCAAGACTCCGCTCTCTGATTCGGAGAGGAGTTTTGTGGGCGAGTTTGCACAAACCCTCCTCCCCTTTATATCCTCTCTTCTTCTGCAGTCTGTGCTGGCGGTATTGAGTCTCCGCCCAACAAACAATATGACTAAATACAAGCTGGTTACAGGCTAATCCCTGACAGAACTCTGATCTCTTTCACAGTGGGAGTACTTGACTCTCCTTTGATTGCAGATCTCAATCTTGCACAGCCAGCAGCCCCACAAAAACAGCAGTGCTCCGGTCATAAGCCCGTCAATTACATAAACCTCTTCTCTGTCATCTGCCCTAGCATCTGCTCAAGAAAAAGAGCACAACTCCCAACAACGGAGAAAGCAAGCACAGAAAAAAGCAAGAGACTTGCACAAAAGGGCTCTCTGAAGACTTTCGCAAGTTTCTCCAAGCAAAGCAAGGCAGCACGTAAAAGCTCTTTGGGTGGAGCCAACACCTTTTTGCTTTTAAATTTTATTTCAAATGAATACAAAATTTCCATGTAAAAAAATACATTATTAAAAATAAAAGTGATGCAGCTTTGCTGTAGGTTTACTGAAAAAGAGAAGAAAAACTGGTTCCTGATTCTATAGTGAAGTTCTGTTACAAATGACTTAACGAACTCCCGCATGTACAGATATTTTGGTTCATTCTGAGGCTTCTACTTGCGTCTTGTGTTACTCTTTTTCAAAGTCCTGATGTCATTGACCATGGGCCCTCAACCCCGGTGGTGAAAAACCACAGTGTAACCTTAAAAACAACAACCAAACAGAGAAGAAACTAGGCTATCCACCTGTACAATACACCCTGTTCATTTATCTATTAAGTGGAGAGCAGTAATGAAATCCAGAGCCTCTATCTCTCCAGGCCTAGGGCTCAGACTGCTTGCTATTGATCACTTCTGCAGACTTCTTCATCTCATGAAACCCTATTTTTGAAGCGCATCAATTAAATTCAAATGCAGTGACAGCCAAAGCAAAGGGCATGTGTGAGCTGTGAATCCCTCACAGATCTTAGTCAAACATTACGTCTGACTTCTCAGCAGAACAGAAACCTTCATATTCCTGTTTCTCAGCCACTCTCCTTGTTTTTGGACTCACTCTGGGAGATGTGGATGCCTTGAATGCAGTAGTCATAAGAAAGTGTTTTTTTTTTCTTTGAAGGAGAGGGACTGGATCCTTTTCGTCGGTACACGTTCCACTCTTAAACATTTTGCTCTTTGATTGATTTTTTTTCAGCATCTGAGAGCAGGGAAGAAAGGGAATGAGCTCAGTGTTGGAGAGCGTCCAGGCGTTGGATGAATTATACATCTGAGACAAGTGCAGCCAAAATGAAACCATGTTCACACAATTTCTTCATTTTGATAACCCCTGCAGACCCACCCCCACCCTTTAAAAAAGCACCACCAGGCTGGAATTTTTGTTTCAATAAGAGGGTGGAAGCACAAAATTGTTTTTAAAACTGCAGATCAGTATCTTAGCACCTCTTAGAGATAGATATGGAAATATGAAATATTGTGGACTATTTATCACACGATCCCCACATTCTGAGCCGAAAATGTGTAAGCGTGTTGGCTTTTTTTATTATACAATATTCAATGGCCCATTTCGATATGATAAGAGTGGTATTTTGTGAAAGGGTGCAAAAACGCTCTCCAGAGTTGCACAAAAAACATACAGCGATAGGCCCTGTTGAGCCTGAAACACTGCAGACAGGTCAGGCCTCTACACTGAATTACAAATTAAGCAAGCTTGACTTTTCTCACACTCACACAATACGCTTTTGTTCATCTCAGTACCTCCGGAACCTGATAACATTGTCCATCACCGTTTCATTAGTGAAAGTTAAGGACAAACCAAATGCGGGAGGATCATTTGGAGGTGAGAATTGTCTTTTTCATTGGCCGATGCCCTCTCCTTGGCCCGTCCCTCTCTGTTGAGGTGGGATGCAGTTTCAGATTAATCTGACTGAACACGGACGCTCCCTCAACTGAAACCACACTTCTCAACTGAAGGGCACTACACCCAGGACAGTCCATCTCACGCTTTGCATGTTTTAAATCTCAAGCATTTAAGGAAACAAAAAAAATAAATAATAAATTTCTGAGTTCATTGAATAATATGGCTGTGACCACACCATTAAAACATTTAAATGTGCCACCAACTCTGCAAAACTATGACTAGAACAGATTGCTCTCTTGAAGATGTTCAGTGTGATTGGTTCTTTGTGGCTGAATAAACACATAAAAGAATAAATAAACAAATAAATAAACAAAATAAGCCACCTGGTTCTGGGCAAGTTAAAACTAGCACTTCACAAATTGAGACCATGGCATGTGTTTCCATGCCCATCACAGAGAAAGGAATGTTCAGAGTTATGTGTCGCTCTGCTAATCTGTTTCTCTCTTTAAACAAATGAAGTAAGTAAGCAAAAATAACAGGTTTGTTCCTCTGGAACAGGCAGGCTGGGCTGTGTCAGAGCTGGCTTCAAACAGAATGGAACAATTAAGGCATTTACTTCTACAATTCAAAGCACCTTCTGTCAGCATTCCTAGAGTTGTAAGAAGAAGCCAAACCTGGCTATCTGAAAAGAAAACAAACAAGCTGGCTCAGGGAGTACCGACAGAGAAGGAAGAGGGCCCATTTTCCACTTGGCTCTAACACAAGTGTGGTAGTTTCATAGTTTAGAACAGTTGTCATGTTTTGTTTAAGTGCCTGTTTCCTGAGAACTGCAAATCTGCTTATATCTGTTTGGGTAGGAGGGTCTTAAAATGAGGTGTGGTAAGGCGCATTAGGCGATTTTTTGCTATTTCTGTGCAATGCAGAGCAGCACAGTCTAATTTAGCCAATAATTAAACCGGCAGTAAGTGGAATCTCATTATCTTTTCTGTGCTGGCTTTCTGAATGGAATTTCCCATTCTAATGGGCCTTTTTGGAATGCGAAGGCAAGAACCGGCCTCTCTTTCCCATTTCTGACAAGTTGTGCAGCACTCGTTTTGCAATAATGGTTTTATAATGAGTTTGTTTGTATGATTTTTGGATTAGCCAATTTCGCCACAATGTCACCACAAATAAAGTAATTGAAAAAGTTTTAAATTGAAGTTTGTTTATGCTCACCAATGTCCATCACTGTCTTTATCCCCGTGGACGTTTAAGAATTGATAAGGATATAACAGTGGCACACTGGAGCACAAATCAACACAAAATGACGAAACTATGTTTTTTTTTTGGCAAAACTGCTACTTCACAGCAAAAACTTTTGTCAATGCATTTAAATATACATAACATCTTTAATTGGTAAACTTTTCTTGCTACAATATGATACCATGCTAAATAATTCAGTATGAAAGTTTAGACAATGCTGTACCTAATCCTGGGGAAATAACATTATTATGTACCATTTTTGCCACAATAATTTCACAGCGATTAGCCATCCATGCAGAAGGCTTTTAACAGGAATGGGGGTTGTCACTGTGACTGGTTTAATACGTCTTTACACCCACGACTCACCCACAAGTAATTAAATCATGAAATACTACCTTCTCTGTGACTGCACCGCAATCATGTTCCCAAAATCCAACCGCCAAAAATGAATAGGTGTACTAAACACACTCACATGATGATCCATACGCTTCAGTATTTAGGGCCATGTTTAATAAATTACTGTCCTTATTGTTCAGTGCACTGTAACTGTGGTTATCTCAACACTTCACTTTGAAAGACTTCTGAAATGGACACTCCGTATGAGTCCCACTGACCCACCAAATCCTCAGTGCTAGATTCAGAGGCAGTCTGTGTAATGATCTTTGAATATGGACTCCAGCCCCCCCGCTCCCCTGCTCCCCCTGTTCCCCTTTTCCCTTCATGTTTGGAGAGAGGGCTCCATGAATCCCATAATAACTGAATTGTGTGTGTGTGAGTGTGTGTGTGTGTGTGTGTGTGTGTGTGTGTGTGTGTGAGTGTGTGTGTGTGTGCCTCTGTGTGTGTGTGTGTGTGTGTGTGTGTGTCTGTGTGTGTGTGTGTGTGTGTGTGTGTGTGTGTGTGTGTGTGTGAGTGTGTGTGTGTGTGAGTGTGTGTGTGTGTGTGTGTGTGTGTGTGTGTGAGTGTGTGTGTGTGTGTGTACGGTGTGAGTGTGTGTGTGTGTGTGTGTGTGTGTGTGTGTGTGTACGGTGTGTGTGTGTGTGTGTGTATGGTGTGTGTGTGTGTGTGTGTGTGTGTGTCTGTGTGTGTGTGTGTGTGTGTGTGTGTGTGTGTGTGTGTGTGTGTGTGTGTGTGTGTGTGTGTGTGTGTGTGTGTGTGTGTGTGTGTGTGTGTGTGTATTTGTTGTATCAATACAGATATCTTGCTCTGCGTCAGTGCAGTCTGGACATTGTTCACCCTCCTCCTGCTTTCATATTCACCTGCTTACCTGCTGGTTGGGCCCCTTGCCGTTCCTAATGCAATATTCCTACCGGCAAAAGAAGAAGACCGTCAAGGAATACCACATCAGATACAGCAATCTCTAGCATTTGAAGCATCTTCAAGGTCCCCCGCCCACCCCTGTTATCAAAATATCCCTGATTTGCGCTCTGAGTAAATACTTAACAGATTAAAAACAACAAGCCATTCATAAAGATGACATTTAAATTGCCTGACTGGCTCATGACTGAGTCCCTTAGCGGTGTTTGCTCTGTGTGCAGCGCGTTTTATTTGTTTGTTTATTCACTCATTAGGGCTCGGCACAGTCTCACCCAGCACCCCTGAGGAGCTGTGCCAAATTAAGTGCACTTGCCCAGAGATTTATATGGACTGACTTCCCGTCTATGTATGGATTCTGTTCGGTGAGTTTTACTCCCTGAGTTTTCTAAGTATCCAGGGCAAAAGTGTTTATTAGGAGAGACCTGCTCTGTCCTCAGTAATGTAACAGTCTGTAAGCACAGGGCTGTAGTACTAAGGACAGGCTCTGCTCACAGGAACATGGCCGTCATACTGCGCTCAGATAAGCACAGGGCTGTAGTACTAAAGACAGGCTCTGCTCACAGGAACATGGCCGTCATACTGCGCTCAGATAAGCACAGGGCTGTAGTACTAAGGACAGGCTCTGCTCACAGGAACATGGCCGTCATACTGCGCTCAGATAAGCACAGGGCTGTAGTACTAAAGACAGGCTCTGCTCACAGGAACATGGCCGTCATACTGCGCTCAGATTTCAGCAGAGAAAAGGTCCAGCTGTGGGACGATCTGCGGGTATCTGGCTGCATCGATCCTCTGGAAGTCATTGCTTTGTAGCAGCTTCGCTCCGGCTGGATCCAGTCAACAATGTTCATAATTGTAAAAAAAAAAACAATCAAGATGAATGCATTCCTTGCATGTGTGTGTGGGGTCTCTCATTTTTGAACAACTGCTTCATGGCTTTCCTTTTCTGTCTCTAATAGTAATAAATGAAATAAATTACATGTGTAAATTACATTAAAGATAGTCGGAATGCTGTGTCTTTTTCAAAAGACATGACTGCTGTCTTCTTTAACACACTTTTGTCTTCCACACACTGCTTGAGTTTGTCTCTGAAGGCTCACCTGGTGTTACAATCCTGTACTGTGCAGCAAACCGAGAACTGTGGCTCAGACATTGATTAGAGCTAGTCCAGGTGGGAAACTC
Organism: Albula glossodonta; assembly: GCA_019788955.1. Classification (NCBI taxonomy): domain Eukaryota; kingdom Metazoa; phylum Chordata; class Actinopteri; order Albuliformes; family Albulidae; genus Albula; species Albula glossodonta. The sequence continues at coordinate 43,069 of JAFBMS010000149.1, forward strand.
TGCTAAAATGGCTTATGGGTCTCACAGTTATACAGTCTGTGCACAACTGAGTGGCTTTGACCCCGCCCCTTTGGTGAACATCGCCAATCAGAATGGAGAGCAGAACAATGTCACTTTGGCCACGCCCTCTTTTATAGGTGGACACTGAACTGGTAGAAGCAAGAGAGCACTGGGACAAACAAAAGCGATGAAACAATTATTGGAGAGAGAAATTGCTCAGTGACCATTTGAACTTCATTCTACATTTACAGTCAAGCATTTAGAAGGGACTCTTGCCCAGAGCAACTTATGCAGTGTACATGTTATTTACACACTATCTACACAATAGCTGAACTTATAGGGGGTTGCAAGAGTAATGGAAACACCAAATAATATCAATAGGTTAATCTGACTGGGGTATAATGTTCCCAGGAGTAATTCTGCTTCCTGCACTCTCTTGTGGTTGGCTATGACCCCTGTCAAATGAAAGAGCAGCAAAAATGGTGATCCTGTTTTCCATTTTTCTGCACACAACAGAAGGGCCCATGGGTGGAGAGAGCGCTCAAACAGAAATATAAATCCATAACATGAAGAGACTTGGAGCTGTAGCTGGTCCTGGGGGCTGGAGTCTGGATGAGCCCCCCCGTCTCTCCCCCAGCCGTTACCTTTCTCATTAAATGATGAGGAAATGATGGCCTAAGTCTGACTAATCGGGGTAACGGAGGAATTTCTGAGCCTTTCGCCTGCCATTTGGGAGGGCTGCGGCAGCTGCGAGCCGCGAGCCGTGAGCCGAGCATCACGCGGAGATGGCATTTCGCGGCCTGTCATGACAGACGTCGCGCTTTCAGGTGATATTGCCTGTGATATTGTCCGGTTGGTTCAGCGCTCACGCAGGTGGTTCATGATGGCAGGGCTGATGCTGGCGCTACAGCGGAACAGAGCGGTGAGACGGGTGTGATACCTGGCTGCTGCAGGGTGATGCAACCCGACTGCATCCCATTAAAGGAGCTGCCACATCACCATAGTTACCATAGTCACCACACTGCATTTCTACACTACAGGTATCCATCCAGACTAGGTATTCAGAGGAGTGGTCCTCCCTTACAGGGATGTGTGTGTGTGCACATGTGTGTGCGCATATGTGCCTGTGCATGTGGGAAGGCAGTAACCAAAAAATTGAATTCATATGTGAGTGTGTGTGTGTGTGTGTGTATGAGTGTGTGTGTGTGTGTGTATGTGTGTGTGTGTGTGTGTGTGTGTGTGTGTGTGTGAGGGTGTGTGTGTGTGTATGTGAGTGTGTGTGTGTGTGTGAGTGTGTGTGTGTGAGTGTGTGTGTGTGTCTGTGTGTATGTGTGTGTGTGAGTGTGTGTGTTTGTGCGTGTGTGTGTGTGAGTGTGTGTGTGTGTGTGTGTGTGTGTGTGTGTCTGTGTGTGTCTGTGTGTGTGTGTGTGTGTGTGTGTCTGTGTGTGAGTGTGTGTGTGTGTGTGTGTGAGAGTGTGTGTGTGTGTGTGTGTGTGTGAGTGTGTGAGTGTGTGTGTGAGTGTGTGAGTGTGTGTGTCTGTGTGTGAGTGTGTGTGTGTGTGTGTACCAAAAAGCAAATACTGGTAAAGATAAAGTCATGGTTAAGCTCTGAGAATAACGATCATTAAGGTTGAGAACTATTCGGGAAACAGAAAAAAATGAATATTTAAGATTTTTCAAAGAGCGGCGATAAGGAGGAAATTCTGCTATGACTGGAAAGGAAATGAAATGATTCAATCTGATTCTGATGTGCTTTTATGATTATTATCATAAATATTATCATACTCAGTTATGCATTCATTCTGGCAGTGATGGAGGTGGAAGCAGATTAATCTCTGGGCAGCGCACCGTCACGCTGCAGTGAGTTTGATAAACTGCTGCTAAACTCCCTGCTCTGTGGGGGGGGGGGGGGGGGGGCTTCAGATTGGGCGGGGAGGTGGGGAAAGGGATCTCAAAATTAAGTTACACTGAATTTTGGCCCAGCTACTGTCCACAGGGGTCAGTACAATGGACCACGTTTTCATACAGGCCAGTGTTGTACAGTGCTGACTTAATACTCTGTAAAGCACAGTACAGATTCATTGAGGGAAGCATATAGGCTCATAAATCACTATATAGATGCATAAATACGTCCCTTGTGGTATTACCTCAACTGCATTGAAAGTACAGTACAGACTCGCCTCTGCTGAAAGAGCAGCGCAACTCTCCACTCCATTATAGGAACCATATAGACTTGACGCTAATAAAGGCATAGCACAGGCTTCACATTAACGGGCCATTATGGACCCAATGCCATTAACAGAATCGATGGCCGTAAAGGAGCATTACCAGCTTGACGGCATTAGGGAGGCACACGAGAGCTCCGTGGTGACGTGTCTGTGTCAGCGCAGGCGGCCGCTGTGGCTACGGCTCCCTGCATTCAGACACGCAGTCATGGAGGCACCATTATCGCTGACCTCCGCAGCAATAAAAGCAGTGTGCCGCGCACAGAGGGATTGGGGGAAACTGCACTGAGCAAACATGGAGGTCAAGCTTCAGCGGCAGGTCACTGCGCACAAAGAACAGAGTGCTTTTCCAAGCTATTTTTTTTTTTTTTACCATTGTCGGGAGACAGATTTTTCCCCCATCACAACCGTATTGGAGTAATTGCAAAAGCTTAGAAGTGCAAATCTTGCAAGTTGCCACAAAGGTGTTTAAAAGAGCCGGGACTGGGGGTGATTTTTCTCTCCGCTTCAGTGGTTCTTAAATGTTCTTTTTTCATTTGTGTAGATTGAAGGTAGGAAGTGAATTTTGAAACGGTTCAGAGGGTTTTAGAAATGTTTCCTCTTCAGAGTTTAATGAGTATGTATGGGTAAAGAGAAACCATTCCTCTAAGAATGTTATCAGAAAAGTAAGCATGTTCCATCCTCACATCAATAATAATAAAGTGTCGTTTCCTTATTTCTTCTTCTTCTTTGTCAATGTGTGAGTGTCTTTGTGTGTGCGTACATACGTGTGAGTGTCTTTGTGTGTGTGTACATACGTGTGAGTGTCTTTGTGTGTGCGTACATACGTGTGAGTGTATTCGCATGTGTAATTGTTTTTCTGTGTGTGTGCGTGTGTAGCATGCGTGTGTCTGTGTGAGAGTGTGCATGTTTGTGTCAGTGTAAGTGTGTGTGTTTGCACTTGTGAGTGTGTGTTTGTTTCAGTGTGAGTGTGTGCATTTGCATGTGTGAGTGTGTGTGTTTGTGTCAGTGTGAGTGTGTATGTTTTAATGTGTGTGTGTTTGTGTCTGTGTGAGTGTGTGTGTTATCATGTGTGAGTGTGTGTTTGTGTCTGTTTGAGTGTGTGTGTTATCATGTGTGAGTGTGTTCGTGTGTCTGTTTGACAGTGTTTGAGTGTGTGTGCGTGTGTGTCTGTGTGAGAGTGTTTGAGTGCGTGTGTGTCAGTGTGAGTGTGTGTGTTATCATGTGTGCTTGTGTCAGTGTGAGTGTGTGTGTTATCATGGGTGAGTGTGTTTGTGTCAGTGTGAGTGTGTGTGTTATCATGGGTGTGTGTGTCTGTGTGAGTGTGTGTGTGTTTGTGTCAGTGTGAGTGTGTGTGTTATCATGGGTGAGTGTGTAGGTGTGAGTGTGTGTGTTATCATGGGTGAGTGTGTAGGTGTGAGTGTGTGTGTGTTTGTGTCAGTGTGAGTGTGTGTGTTATCATGGGTGAGTGTGTAGGTGTGAGTGTGTGTGTGTTTGTGTCAGTGTGAGTGTGTGTGTTATCATGGGTGAGTGTGTAGGTGTGAGTGTGTGTGTTATCATGTGTGAGTGTGTGTAGGTGTGTATATGAGACACACAGGCAGAGAGGGTAAGCTGGTGAGCAGGGACACTGAGGCTGCCCTGTCCAGATAAGGGGTTCAGCGGCAGGCGGGAAGATGGCCGCCATCGCTCCGGTCACTCCCTATCAGAGCACAACCTGAGTCAAGCACATCTGATCTCACACGCGGACTCTTATCCTGCTATTTAAACACAGTCACTATACACAGAAATCAGGCAACGCTGAGGGGGCATGTGGGAACATTGGTTTATGTCCAACAGAATGACATGTATATATATCCTATCTACCAACCAGAATGCCTATATCTGCCTGGCTTGCATGTGCAATTTCATTGGTTACACCGCTTACCGCCCGAAGGCTTCATGTTATGTTTTGCATTCTAAGGTATTAAAATAAAGCAGCTTGAAACCGCTCGTTTGTACCGTTTCTCTGTCTCTGACTCAAGCAAAATTATAAAATAAAGTGTGCTCCTTGAACACTGCACATTATTTATGTCTAGATGTGGCAAAGTTACTTCAATGCTTTTGAGGTGTTTGTTGTTTTGCCGTCAGAAAAAAGGATAGGTATTAGATACTGGGTTTAAGTTTGTATTTGTCTGCTGGCCCGCCGTTTTGGTCTACGGTCTGAAACCTGTAAAAATATAAACATGCAAGCTGAGAGTGAGATTAGAGCATGTTATTGATTCTTTACTGTAAATGTTTCTCAGAGCAGACAGCTACACAAGAGAAGGACAAAAGGGGGTGAGCGATGACTGGGAGATTTAAATGGCTTATTGTTTCCGATTCAAACGTGACAGTTAAAGAGTGAGAGGTAGATATAATATAAGGGGGAAATATAAGGGCGATGGAAATGCAGCCATTTCGGCACCCTTCTGTCCCAAGAGCTTACGGAAAGTTCCATAACAGCCCAGCCTCGGATCCTTTCGGTGGCGGGATTACCTAATGCGATTACCTGAGTCACCGACCAGGTGCGGTGAACACAGGAAATAATTACCGCTGGGAGATGAAAAGGTGTTTGACAGAGATTAGCTCAGGTAAACTGTCGCTGTCGAGAGGAGTGTGACGGAGAGACTCTTCAGGAGCATCAGAGAAAAGCATCAGACTCCGACTCCGCATCACAAATAAATAATAAAAATAAAAAAAAAAAACCCAAGCTGGGACTTTCGGATAAGATAAGGTGATTTCAACAGCTACCTTTTCATTAGTCTCACAGTGAATTAACTGCCCACAGCAAACAGTTTTACTTGTGCATAAAATACGCCCAGAGACCCGAAGGGCTTTTGTCAGAAACACTGCAGTCACATGACCTGAATAAAAACGCGTCATGTGGACAGCGATGACCTAATTAGTCATTCACATGAGAGAAAGGGTGATTTTTTTTAAATGCTGCAGAGGTGCAGTGTAAATTTAGTGTGAACTTAAAATTCCTGTTTGTCTAAAGATCAGTGTTTGTAGATCAGTTATTCTGAATATTTTCAAACTGTCAGCCTCAATTTCAATCATTCAAGTCACAGTGTGTTTGACATTACAAACAGGCATAAATTCACAATGGAAATGTGTCTTTTGGGAAATGTAAAAATTTGTGTGGATCTACACAACTACTGGTAATGAGTCCTCTGAGTCATTAAAATAATGGTTTTTGAATATTCCAGTTTGATTAGCAATGGTGATGCATTCTACTTGTTTCGAAAATGTTGTTCCAACTCAACAAATCCACAATATTATTGCTCCTTTCTCAAGTCTGTATATTGTCAGCAAATCCAATTAAAATTTTACAAAATGCACATTTGTGAATGTGAAATTAAGTAATGATGTAGGAATGGAGACAGACAGTTCTGTGTAATTCAGACATATAGCAGATGCCACGTTGAACAGGATGAAAAAAAATAAAGTCAGTGAGGGAATGGCACAGAGGGGATAACGAAATACTGTCAAAAAACTGATCAGAGCTGTATTTGAGCTGCGCTGGATTATGTGAAGGAAATGTCCTGCCATGACACTTGATTGAGTCCGTTTTGTTTTTGCTTGCATTGCTCTGATGAATGGTAACATCTTAATGAAAAAATAATAAACATCAAGATATATGCATGTTCCCCCTCCCCCTAGATTTCCCCTGACATGACATGTGCAACTCAAAGTGCCAGAAGGCCTGCTGGCCAATAAAATTACTTGACTGAATTATTCTTCAGCAGACATGACAGTAACCCCCCCCCCCCCCCCATTTAGTTTCTCTCGCTCCCCCATAAGCAATGACATTCTTTTTTTTTCTTTTTGCCCCCCCTCCTCCTCCCCTACCCTCGTTGTATTTCCATTGACATTTAATTTGCTCTGTTGAGGGGAATTGCCTCATTAATCTGATGTGGAACGCAGAAGTAGAGCGAAGCGGCTGAGGAGCGATGTGGAGTACACCATGATGAATGTTCACCCCCGACGCGATTGGCGTGGGGAGCATTACGATTGGGCTTCACAGACTCTCATTTAACATGTTTCCTTGAAAATCATTTATTCACTCGATTTCAAACCCAATAAAAGAAGCAAAGTATTCAGTTGTAAGGGGCAGCATTCCAGGCGGTGTGGCCAGCTATGGGATTGGTTCTTCGGGTGGCAACGCACCCCATGTGTGACCCATGCTATTGCCATAGCCTATGTTCCACAGTTCACATGGGTATTCTGAATATGTGCTCACAGGTAAAAGTTTAAGTTTGATAGAACTTTCTGAGATGGTTACAGAAAATGTTCCCAGGAAGTACATTTTTAACAGTTTCCTTTGTATTCCTTGAATGTTATTTATCTGGAATGCTTTCTTGTGACCTTGACAGAACTCATTCCAAAAACAATGTAACATTCTTAGAATGTCTGAGGAATGGAATGTTTACATTATAACAATATGTCAAACCCCAAGCTAAATTTTTCCCAAAGTTCTTGAGACTGGGCTCTCGGGAAGGAAGGGTTTTTGTCAGCAGGATGTTGGTTGTCTCATTAATAATAGTAATATTTACTCATGTAATAGCTATTCCTGTCAGTTTTGTGCCATGTGTAGTTGTTCAGTCCCATAATGTGGCGATCATACGGTTTAGCAGCTCAGATTACAGAGTGAAAAGCAGCAGCGACTGACTGAACATGTTACAGAGGGGGCGTATGTACCCCTCCTCCCCCCCATACCCTGCACTCAGTTTCTGATAGACAGTGATGACCTGGTACTCCATGAGATTATTTTGTGTCACTGTGAAGGTCACAATGTTGACAGATTTCAAATGGATTGATCGTTGGGAAACAGGGATGCGTGTATGTTTTTGTTAAGTGATGTGTCCCGGCCCGTCATGCAGGAGTCATGGTTATAAATGAGACCTTTTTCTTCTCTAAATGAGATCTGTTGTCTACAAAAGCAGCGTTCACTCTGTATATACCAACATATATAGCAGATGGAGAGCAAAGGAAAGGTCGTATGGTTAATGTATCATGGCCAGTAGCATGGTGAATGAGGACAGAGCCCAGAGCAACACTCCCTGCTGAATAATTTTTCTGTTTACTTTCACTCCTTTCACTGTAACTTGTGTCCATCAGCTTGTAAAGCATGGTTAAAGTGGTTGGGATTGAGTCAGTCATGGTGTGTGTGTGTGCTTGTGTGTGCATGTGTGTTTGTGCGTTTGTGTGTGTGTGTGTGTGTGTGTGCGTGTGTGTTTGTGTGTGCATGTGTGTGTGTGTTTGTGTGTGTGTGCGTGTGTGTACGTGTGTGCATGTGTGTGTGCGTGCGTGTGTGCGCGCGTGTGTGTGTGTGTGCATGTGTGTGTGTGTGTGTGTGTGCATGTGTGTGTTCAGCAGACTCGTTGGTCTGGCTGAGGCACTGATCTTGCTGCCAGTCTCATGCACTCAGTTCACTCTGAGGCTCTTTGGCAGACAGCCTTGTTTGCTTGGCAACAGCAGAGAGATGAAACACACGGATAAATATTTTACAGCCAGTTTGCCACTGTAAATATTTTATTTCAAGTCAAATAATACTAATAATAATAAACATTCAATCATTATAACTGTGCATTATATTTTGTTCAGGAATTCAAAAAGTGACTACAAGTAAGACAAATATTTTAAATAAATACACTGGGTTCTTTTAACTTGTTGAATACAACCCTAAAAGCTTTAAAGTGGTCAGTTTCCTGTCTTTAATATCCTAAAATACAGGAAGTCATATTTTAGGACACATTGAATAATGTTGTTCAGGTGCATTGTGGGTTTTCCCCATCTGCTTTTCATTTTTCCACACTCCTACGAAAATGACCGCACAGAGAGCAAATACCGTTATAGGTGTGAGTCATTCTTTCTCCATGCGGAGACGTGAGAAGAAAAAACTCAGCTTTACCGCCTGCTCTTTTCTGATTTACAACATCATTAGGCCAATCTTAGGTTAAAAATTCATTTCCTATTTCAAAGACAAAAAAAGAGAATATTTCATGAAATTTAGTGATAAAACCTTAGCCATCTGTAGTGCACTGATGGATGCAGTGACATTTATATCCTTTGCAGAAGACCATAATGTTTTTAAATGTGAATATCAATGATTTACCAATACGCATTGGCCCATTCCAACCCAATTAAACTTTCATTTCCTCAGATGGCTGCTTGGGGCACCAAACAAAAAAAAAAAAAAACGTTAGCTTCTGTTGCGTCAACAGGCTACATGTTCCACAGCTCCTGGGCTTTGGGTGTGGGTGCCGAAACAAGCACCTTCACAGGGCCTATACTTGCTGTATGGCTGCATATTGCCAAAACCTGAAGCCCACTGAACAACAAAACGAAAAAGCGGAACCCCAGGGGGAACGGGCAGATGATGAGGGGACTATAATGGAGGAAGAGGAAAGAGAGAAGGCGCAAAGTCACTCTCACTAGGCCCCTGATCGTATCTGTCACTGCTGCATCTGGCACAGAGAGAAGAGAAATGAAGCTTATCATGGAAAGAGTCAGCAATCCATCAATGATTTATTTTGGTTTATCAGTCCGTCTGAAGATGATACATGCGGGATGATGTCACGCATTCATCAAAATGCTGACGCCCCTCGTTCGGCACTGGGAGCGCCTGCCCTTTCGCTGCCCCTCCGCCGAGCCCGCCCCTCCTGCCTGGGCTCTGATAGGGGATTTAACCCCCACGAACGGGCCGTCCTCGGAGAGGTTTATCGCCGAATCTACAATCGGAGGGCTGTCTGAGAGCCGCGCGCGGGTTTGAGGGACTGCCGCTGTCACGCGGCAAGGTGAAACACATTCATCCCCCTCTCAGCAGAGGGCTTCCACCTGAGAGAATGTCACCGTGTCACCCCTCTCACTGGGCAATGCGCGCAGCTCCATCACTGCTATTACTGTCATCGTTACAGTCATTTAGCTGGCGCTTTTATTCAAAGCCACTTACAGCTGATAACTTACTATTGGCTAACCAAGGGCCGATCCCCCCTGGGAACAACCTGGGGTTAAGGGCCTTCCTCTAGGGCCCAACAGGGCTACACTGGGGCTTGCACCACCAACCTCAGGGGTCCAATTCATGAACCTTAGCCGCCAGTAGACCACAGGCTTGCCTATTATTATTATTATTATTATTATTATTATTATTCACTGAATCACTTTTAGTAATTATTTTAACATCAGCATCATCACCACCATTATTTTTTCATCACTATCATTATAATAATTAGTGGTTGGGGGAGACTCAGAATGAAAAGCAAAAGCCAATGAGATTGAAGCTAAATGCATGCCACGGTCTTCATTAAGTGAACCTTGAGCTACAGGAGCAAAAGTTAAGACGCAAGAGAGAAAGAGTCCCGTCTCTGGCTCAAAGGGGGCGTGCAGTCCCCATACACTGTGGATGCGAAGCAGGCGGGACCACTGTGTCTGTGTGGATGAGTGATGAATCTCTGTGGTGTGGAAGGTCATGGATTTGTTTAAAGTGAACGCTACAGTGGTTAATGAAAGCATTAGTACTTAAACTGAACTGCTAGTGTGTCCCAGGAATGCAGCTGTATATGTAATGTTTATTACTGAGGGTGAACGGCCCTTTGCTCTACAGCCAATAACTCCATGACTGCCTGCAATGGCTGTGACCAGAACTTAAGCGTCGCAACAGACCCTGCTCCTCTCCTGATATAATCCCATTCCCCAAAGAAAGCGGCGAAGCTAATGCGACAGAGTTCGTCTCCGGAGGAAATTATTTTTAGACTCCCTGCTGATCCCTCACTTTCTGTACTTATAAATTACCCAAACTATTGTGCAACTGATGTGCTGAACTAGATCTTTTTTTATGACAAGGAAGGTTAATCATAAATTTGCATCATGGGCAAGACCGCTTAACGTTCTCTATGGGGACAATTTACATCGAGACATTGATTGGATCTGTGAAATTCAAGGTTTCCCTGATTAGCATCTGCAAAGTGAGTGAACACAATCATTGTATCCAGCTGAGAGGCTGAGAGAGAGAGAGAAAGAGGGAGAAAATGAAGAATGATGACGAAGAGTGGGAGAGGGAATATGCTGAAGAGGAGTGCCGATAGAGAGTCCGCCGTTTGAGAACGCTTTTACTGAAACTCTGAGTCATCCCCTCTGAAGAATTTGGAAAAAGTGGTAAATTATTTAACGGACAGGCCAGCGGGAAAAAAAGATGAGGGAAAAGGAAGGGATGGAGGCCGCCACCGCCGCACAGACACGATGGAAGTGCCGCGGTACCTCACCTTCCCCCCCGAGGCTGTCCGCTCTGCGGCCACGGTTTGTTAAACTCTACCTTCCCTTCGCTAGAGAATCACTTCACAAGTACAAGGTAAGAAAATACACAACAGCCATGAATCTAAGCGTCCCCCTGGCCTCACGTCTTGCCCAGGGACACATTCATTGGGCCGCGCATTTTCTCTTCCGTGCACTGATTCTGGACATGGTAGTTCAGATATTACTTTTGGAAGAGATTTTAACCCGGGGGCCTTTAAAACTGTATGGAATTGAACGTATCTAGTGTAGAGGGGCTCTCCAGCGCCACGGAAAAATGCCAAATCTGGGCATGACTCAATGTTGGCACTCAGTCATCATCCCCCATACCAGGCGAAATAATCCGCCCCTCTCCGCCGCGGCGAATAAGCATCGAGCGTTCTGCTGCGGAATGGCTGCCGTGCATCACTGAGACAGGTGCAACACGTTGCTGTTGGCTGAAGTGAATTCTCACCCCAAAAGTCAAACTGCTTTCAGATTCTGCGATTAAAAGCACTATATTAACGTAATCCACATTCAGATTGTCTTACCCACATCCCACTGCATAGCGACAGGGAGGCATACAATTCCCAACATAGGACAAACCTAAGGGTGGTCCTTCAGTAGGGACTATGAAGGCAAAAGGCACTACATGACATAATCATTTACGCCATTCCATCTACCCCCGTTATGCTCCTCTACAGCAGTAAAGGGTGACAATCTGGCATTCCTTTAAATGAAAGGCTGAGTACATGCACTCAGTGTGTGGAGAGAAGCACCATCTCACCTCGTTGCAGGTAGGGTGATGACCATAGCAGCAGTGGTGGAGGGTGAAAAAATCATATATACATTACTGGTAATGATGTTTGCATTTTTATCCAGTATATATGACCATAATCTTGAAACTTGAGTAAACCACCTGTTTAATGTGTCTCCATTTTGAATGCACTCCCATCAGCTCGGGCTGTGGCGCTAGCATTGCAGGATGGGGGTTTGATATGTGCTTTCTAGGCAGGGCTGCTTTAACAGAACAATGTTAAGCTCCTACATGCACACGCTTGCTGCATGTGCTCGCGCTGTTGGGCGCGAGGGCAGTTTGCTTCTCTGCAGTAATACTCATTTCCTGTCCCGAGGCTTGGGCACTTCCTGTTCCTGCCTGAACATTAATATTCAGAGCAGGAAAAGGATCCGTGGTATATTTCAGAAATAATGTGTCCCCTATGCTATATTCTCCCAAGGGGGATTTAGAACCATAATGTTCAGGTCACCCATTAATGAACCCCCCACCCCCAACACCCCATCACTATTATCATACCACTGAAGAAATCCCTGTGCTAATATCTTCAGAGTCTCTTCGTATGCTTCAGGTAGTCTGGAGACCCTCTGTGTTACATACGGCATCACATCCTTTATCTAATATTTATGAGGTAAGACGATTCTCTCCGTTTCCAGGGCGACATTCTCCCCATTACCCATCAGTGACCCAAATCGCTTTCATACGCAAACGCTCTGATGTAGTAATCTTTTTCAGAATTAATGCATGGAGGCTTTTAAGACCCGTTAGGCAGCACAGATATTTTTAATGGGGCCCACGGTCACCTGGGACCCCTGAAAACCTGCACGTCTTAGCCATTTCCTCTAAACTCTAAACGTAAGGAAGGGAAGGGAAGGGAACAGGACATGCATGGATAATTCACACGCTTTTTTTTTTTTTTACGAAAGTATACATTAATCACAGTTTGGCAAAATGCCACAAATTACTGTCTGTCAAATTACTGTCGGTCTTATGCAGAAGAAAGCAGCCATTTAAATGTAGCTGTGTGGTGGTGTAGATGAGGAATGCTCACTGAGTGGCAGGTGCTTACACTGCATTCTCATAAAAAACTCTAAAAATGTAATTATGTGATTTTCAGACATTAGTATTTGTGTCTAATATATGAATTGCAAAAACTGACCCAATGTGTTTTTGTATAAAAATTGGTTGAAAATTGATTTATTATTAAAAAATGTATTTTACCTGGTATTCAATGAGACTTGACATTTAACAATTAAACTCATCTCCCTGCCACTGGCAGTTATTGCGTATTTAGGATCATTTGGTCTGTACTGTTAATGGACACATTCTTCATGTGGGGGAGAAAACTGCGGCTAATTGGCTGTTTTTTGAGCTCAGATACCTTTATTTCCCTGAACGTCCAATTAGAATAAAATGAAATAAAAAAAATTACCAATGAGAATGTAAGGAGGTCATTAGAGGGCACGGTTACTGTTACCTCTGTCCCCTTCACCCAAACACCCCCCCCCCCCCCCCCCATGTCTGCAGTGTTTGAAGTCTTTCTTTCCTGTGTATCCCGACGAGGCTTGAGTGAGGCCGTGGGTGACTAAAGACAAGCAGCATCTCTGTGCCAGACTGCATCCCAGCAGAGTATGCAAACCCATCGCTTTACACAACAGAGCACAACACACTGCTGACATTCAGAGCCTAATTAAAAGTGAAGAGGAAAATGATACAGGAGGGGTCAGCCTCCCATTTCAAACAGCTGCGTACGCAAACACGCACACACACACATACACACACACAACAGATAGACACATGCCCACCTACACACACACACACACACACAAATAGGCGAATGGACACAGAGAGACAAACTGGCACATACACACACACGCATACACACACGCTGTCATACTCACAATGTGGCTAAGCTCTGAAGTGGCTGTGTCTGGCTTATCTTATGGAAACATGCCTCTCGCTCACTTGTTTAAGTGGTCAAATCCAACTCCAAAGAAGCAGAGCTTAGCCCTTTATAAGAGAGACCAGCCCCACATCCTATATGGCAGCACAGTGACGGTCCCTGCTTCCTCTGAGTATCCTTTCTGTGGCAAATGCAGGGCACTGAGATAAGAGGAGAACCCTGAGGTGTATTTTCCCATGAGGATTAGATAATACTGAACTAGCAAGGTGACTGAAGTCAATCCTACAGATACTGAATAAGCTTGAGCGTATGATTTTCAGTGAGTAACTCTGGTGTGGGCACAGGCGGTGAAGCAGCATCGTATATTTGCATATTATCCTGTCATACAGTTGTATATTTAAAGAGGCATGTCAGGTTAAGTAGTATTTACTGGGGGTACGGCTACAGCTACAGTGTCACCTCCCCGGGGTTCCAAACCTGTGACATTCTGGCTGCTGGCCTGTTGCCCTGACAACCGTCACATCGCCTTCTTCCCACAGGTGAGCTGAGCAGCAGGCGCAGCTAAACACAAACGCAGAGCGATAAACACCTGTGTTTGAGTGTCGGCAGGTGCTCGCCGGTGATAGATTTTGGCTGAGCGGTCTCTCCTCAACATTCCCTCACTGAAGTAAATGATCACAGTGATCTTCTGCTGTTTCATCCCAACAAGAGCTATACGCAGTAATGATGTCTGAGAGCTACATGCAGTAACGATGCCTGAGTCACCAGCGAACACAAACAATAACAATGTCTCTCTGAGATTTAATATTTACTTGCTTCTGCCTTCTTCATAGCTAATATAGCTAGCTATTCTTTGGTTTATCGACATAGGGATGTAGTTATTAATCTTTTCACTCGCATGGTGCTGGTTTTGGCTAGCTAGCTCCTCAGACGGACTGCAATATATAAATAAATAAAGTGTGTTCTTGATTAAAAGTGAGACTGAGGTGGTTGCTCCACTTTGGTGTTGAGAGTCCCCCTGCACTGACCTGAGGCCACACCTTAGCAAGGGTAGGCAGGGCTATCATGCACGCACTGCTTAAACATGAACCCACAAAATGGCCCCTGACCACCCCAGCAGGCCGGGGGGGGGGGGGGGGTGACAGCTCCTGTCAGGTAGTTTCAGGGTGTCAGGTAATGTTTCACCATCAGGGTGACTCGGTACCTTTGCCCACCTGCCCTGCCAGCACCCCAACCCAACCTTCCCCACTGCTGACATCATTGCCTACTTCTAGTATTTATGGGTAGATTTTAATTAGCAACTGGCCATAACCTCTAGCAAAACAGGTTTCTAATCTAAATTAACTCTGGCTTTGTAAGGCAATGTAATTGTTTGGTGATTAAATTAGAGGTTGTAAAGATGGAGCTGTAATAAGGGTGGCTCCCCAGCCTAGGGCCTGTGTGGACGGGCCGTGGCCCAGCCTAGGGCCTGTGTGGACGGGCCGTGGCCCAGCCTAGGGCCTGTGTGGACGGGCCTCAGTGTTCCCTCTCAAGCCCAGCCCATGTCACCACCTTCAACACCAGCCTTTATCTCAGCGCCATTAACGAGACCAACAACCACTGCAAATGGGGCTGGATTGATGAGAACGACGCACATGTCAAAACCCATTCTTCTTTTTTGGTACAATTTACCCATCGATTTGCTGGTCTATGAGAGCGGACAGGGAGGGAGCAAACCGGCACTTCTACTCAAAGCACTTAATCTGCTGTCCACCTCCAGCTTCTCTGGTAACAAGAGGTACCTATATAGACTCAGAGCAACAAAGCCATGGACCTGACAGCTTTGCACAATCTTGGTTCCAGGGAATAAGATGTCTTTTCCCCCTATATAAAGCACATGGATTCATCTCACCTCGGTGCAAATTAATTGAAATGATGACAATGTTGATCCCTCTGTGTTTAGGGAGTTGTACTGAGGATTATGACTGATACAAACAGAAAAACCAATTCAGTACCAACACCAATCTGTAGTGATAATCCCTCATGTATCGCAATAACACTGCACTAGTGTATTATTGTACATGTGCGGAGTGAAGGCGTTGGCTTGCGCATGTTTGAACCCAGAGCATGGATATGTTCTGTGCTTAGTGTGGAGTTCCTGAGAGGAGATTGCTGTGCACTGAAATCCTCTCTGCGAGATGCTTTTGAAGCAATGGAGCTTTCATCATTTCATCATTGATTGTTGCAGTTTCAGCCCAATGTGATGAGAAATAACATATTTTTTTCTGTCAGTTTTCAAAGAGTAAAAACAGAGGGCAGTGAGTCCCTGTGCATTTACATGGCCTTTTCCCATTAATTGCCTAGAAGACTGACAGTTTTTTCCCCACAAGTGTCTGTTCTCTCATCGCCCATGACTCCGTGATGTTGTTAGCTAACACTGCATTGTGAAAATCACCTAATGTTTGTTACGATTAGGTAAAAATGGAGTATAGCTCCAAACATAAATGGAATAAGCTGGCTAGGTTTTGAGAAGGGTTGCTCTGAGGCCAGAGTTAGCATGTAGCACCCCTGAAAGGAGAGCTGCTGACACGGAGTGATGATGAAGGGGATAAGACGAAGGTCACCATAACCTCAGAAAATTATTTGTATTGTTTATGGTTCCTCAGAGAAGATGTGTTTATTAAATATAGATTGGTAAAAGTTAAATAACTCCTGTACCTTTTGTTCCTGCAGCTGTTATGTATCCGTGTTGGCCTTGATTGTCAGGCAAATAAATATATGACTATATGCATTTCTATTCATAACTGATAAAATACGTCTCTGCCTAATGTTTCCAGTAACATTGTGAAAATACCGTTGTTGCTCTTTGCATGAACTCTATTGGTAGTCAAGTCAACATAAACAGTAATGATATTATTCAGTCCGGCTCTGGACCTGTTTGTAATATTTCACATGGAGAATATTTATTCTGTGGTGTGTTTGAATGTCTTCCAGCAAAACCTAAATAATTTTAATGTCACAGAAAAAGAAATATCACAAAAGGCCTTTATCTGGGTATAAAATTCTCCCTAAAGCTAGTTTGGCTTCCATTACAGTGACTTACATTGGGGAAACAGTGGTTATCTCCGCCCCATTCCAGGGTAATAACCTGCCTTGTGTCGTTCTTTTTATGGGTAGTTGTCACTCAGGGCTACATATGCACAGAGTGAACTGAAACCCAGAGAACTCTTGGAAATGCAAAGCTCATGGAGACAGATGACTGCAGCATGTCTGCAGACTCTACAAAGAAAACTCTCTCACTCTCCCTCACACCATCTTTTTCTATCTCTCTCCCTCTCCTATCTTCCCTCTTTCTCCAACTTTCTGACCCTCTTTTCTCTCTTCTAATCTCAACCTGTTTCCTGTGTCTTTTCCGTCCAGCTTACTCTTTTGGTTGTTTATGTCTTTTTTCCTCTCTCTCTCTCTCACTTTCACTCTTTCTCCTATCTCCCTTTCTCCATCTTTTCCTCTCTTTCCCCATCTTTCTGCTTCCATCTTTCTCTCTTGCAATCTCACCCTCTCTCCCTGTTCTCGTTCCCTCTTCCACACACCTCTTCCTCTCTTTCTCAGTTGTTTATGTCTTTCTCTCTCTCTTTGTCAGTTTTTCACTGGTAGTGGTAATGCTGTCAGTTCCCCTGCCACCTACAGCACAGCACCAGATATCTATGAATGCCTGCAGATAAGAATGTCCGTCTCAGCCATGTGGCAAACCTGAAGGGCCTCGGGTAGCGGCTCCAGTGATGGAGGGTGTAGCTGGCTCTGGGTCCAGTGATGGAGGGTGTAGCTGTGGCTCTGGGTCCAGTGATGGAGGGTGTAGCTGTGGCTCTGGCTCCAGTGATGGAGGGTGTAGCTGGCTCTGGGTCCAGTGATGGAGGGTGTAGCTGTGGCTCTGGCTCCAGTGATGGAGGGTGTAGCTGGCTCTGGGTCCAGTGATGGAGGGTGTAGCTGTGGCTCTGGCTCCAGTGATGGAGGGTGTAGCTGTGGCTCTGGCTCCAGTGATGGAGGGTGTAGCTGGCTCTGGCTCCAGTGATGGAGGGTGTAGCTGTGGCTCTGGCTCCAGTGATGGAGGGTGTAGCTGGCTCTGGGTCCAGTGATGGAGGGTGTAGCTGTGGCTCTGGCTCCAGTGATGGAGGGTGTAGCTGGCTCTGGGTCCAGTGATGGAGGGTGTAGCTGTGGCTCTGGCTCCAGTGATGGAGGGTGTAGCTGTGGCTCTGGCTCCAGTGATGGAGGGTGTAGCTGGCTCTGGGTCCAGTGATGGAGGGTGTAGCTGTGGCTCTGGCTCCAGTGATGGAGGGTGTAGCTGGCTCTGGGTCCAGTGATGGAGGGTGTAGCTGTGGCTCTGGCTCCAGTGATGGGGGGTGTAGCTGGCTCTGGGTCCAGTGATGGAGGGTGGAGCTGTGGCTCTGGCTCCAGTGATGGAGGGTGTAGCTGGCTCTGGCTCCAGTGATGGAGGGTGTAGCTGTGGCTCTGGCTCCAGTGATGGAGGGTGTAGCTGGCTCTGGCTCCAGTGATGGAGGGTGTAGCTGGCTCTGGCTCCAGTGATGGAGGGTGTAGCTGTGGCTCTGGCTCCAGTGATGGAGGGTGTAGCTGGCTCTGGCTCCAGTGATGGAGGGTGTAGCTGTGGCTCTGGCTCCAGTGATGGAGGGTGTAGCTGGCTCTGGCTCCAGTGATGGAGGGTGTAGCTGTGGCTACAGCTCCAGTGATGGAGGGTGTAGCTGCAGCTCTGGCTTCAGTGATGGAGGGTGTAGCTGTGGCTACAGCTCCAGTGATGGAGGGTGTAGCTGTGGCTCTGGCTCCAGTGATGGAGGATGTAGCTGGCTCTGGCTCCAGTGATGGAGGGTGTAGCAGGACCTTGCTGATTTCATGGGATATCCACACAGGCGTAGCTCAGTTGGTCGCGAGCACTGAGTGGTTTGTTGCCGGGGTGATTTCATCGCTTCACCCAGCGAGCACAGGTGTGCTCCGCGAAGTACCGGAGCCACTAATGAAAAAAGGCAATTATCTTACAATCACCATCCCGGCCCAAATCGATACAGCCAGGGCAATTTAGAAATGTGACCCCAGCGTCTGACAGAGCAGCCAAAATATACATGCTAAGGGTGAGCTACTCACTGCCATAGACCTGCTCATTAATCCTGCTCCTTAGGGATCTCTGCTCTTCTCTGTCCTGGGGTTCCTCTTTAGGGTCGGATTTTTAGAACCCCCCCTTCTTTATTAAACCCCGATCGTGTGTCGTTCTGCTCAACTTCATCCGTTATTTTCTGCTGACAGCTTAATGTTGGGCGGCAGTCATTCCAGCTGATGGACGATTATAAGAACGAGTGCCGTATCGTAGTCCTCCCCAATTCCCATGAAAGAGAGAAAAGAAACAGCCTTTTCTGCTCGCTGAATTACAGCACGCTCGTGGAGTCTGAAGAACTTGCACTGTTATTTTGTCCTGTCTCTGACGTGGGCTGCTTTAGTGCTCACGGGTTTTTACACGGGTCAGAAAGTACTGTGGATGATGATTCTGAAGAATCAGAAGACAAGTAGTGACGTTGGAGGCCTGCGGTTGTGCTCTGTGAAAGTTGCAAAGTTGAGTTTTGCCTTTTGCGAATGGAATAAGGTCTGATTCATGGCCATGGAGTGCCTTTTGGAGTGCAAAGAGGAGCCTGCATGTTTCATGGCCTGTTTAAATGGGGTGACAATGGGAAAGAAAAAGCCAATACCAGCCTCCTCCATCTTGTCACCACCGGCATGATCAATACTGCTTTCCCTCTGACTGAATGCAATTGAATACATAACACCAACCTTTTCACACGCTGGCCTGAGCATTCGTATCGATCCGCCCGGAGAGCGAGAGGTAATAAATAAAAGCCTGGCAAAATGTGAAATGAAACATCGCATAAACGTTTTCCCGTCTGGGGTGCAGAGCGGCCTCATTTGAGGGATAAGCAGGGAGAGGTGGCCGTGTCTGATTGGGAGTGGGACAGAGTGAACTGTCTCCAGAGGCTGTTGACATTCACCTTTCTCTGGGGTTGAGGAATTAAAAATAATATCAGATCCAGCTTCATTACGCAACTGTGAGTGTGTCAGCTCAGGGACATCGTTCCCGTGACTCCCCCCCCCCCAGCCACGTGGGTGGGGACTGGCTCAAGCAAGGGGAACGTGAGAACTGAGAGACTGCGCTGTGTTTTTGATTTCCTCTTTATCTGGCCAGCTCCAGCGCAGTGACTGAGACACACAAAAGAAGGAGGTTTGTTTGGTGTTAGTACCTCAAGCGCTTCCCCTCCCCGTGTGAGTCCCCAGTCCTCAGGCTAAATAAAGCAAAGCACATTAAATATTCAGCTGGCTGTCTGTCGGGGGCCGTGGGAGAAGGATGGGCAGTTTGGGGCTGTTCGGGTGTTTGGACCTCGTCATTTTCCAGCCTGCCGCATCGAGGCCCGGTACCTCAAATTGAGCTTGTCAGGGCAAAAAAACCCTGCTACACTTCCTGGCAATATGTTTGCGTGAGTTATGCTGCATAAATATGTGCATATTTAAGTGTGTACCCCTGCGCATAACTTCAGCAGATGTGTCTGTCCTCATATTCATGACCTCTAAATAAAAGACGTATTACACTCCAGAGGTAACACTGACCCAACGGCACATCAGTGCACTGCTTCAGTAATCTGATTACTACCGCGCGACGAAAGACAATCCGTCCGTAACTACCAGCGACACAGAATCTAACACAGATATGGTCTACAAACTCACACACACGCACACACACACACACACACACAAATAAATTCTAGGCACACATGCATGCAGTCACAGAATCACAGTGTGTAGCTGCTAAGCCCTTGCCTTATTGCATGTATGAATCATGGTCTAATTCATCATCGCAAGACCAGAGGGGAGAGTGGCCCCTCACTATGGCCTGCGCTGCAGCCTGCCGGCCCCTCACTATGGCCTGCGCTGCAGCCTGCCGGCCCCTCACTATGGCCTGCGCTGCAGCCTGCCTGCCCCTCACTATGGCCTGCGCTGCAGCCTGCCGGCCCCTCACTATGGCCTGCGCTGCAGCCTGCCTGCCCCTCACTATGGCCTGCGCTGCAGCCTGCCTGCCCCTCACTATGGCCTGCGCTGCAGCCTGCCTGCCCCTCACTATGGCCTGCGCTGCAGCCTGCCTGCCCCTCACTATGGCCTGCCTGCGCCGCAGCCTGCCTGCAGGATCGACGCCCTCCCCACCTCCACTCATTCTCTGGTCACAGCCTCCTAAACGGGTCAGGTGACTGGTGGCCTGCGATGCCCTTGGATGAAGGAAAACGCTGTCTCATTAATGTCCCTCCTGGGGTGTAGCGACATGGTAGCGCCCCGAAATGACAGACCGAAATTACCATACCCCAAAACAAAAGGCCTTTCTCATGCCTTGTCACAACACTCTGTTCACTTAGAGACCACTGAGCATCCACTGACATGTGTGGCTCACACACACACACACACACACACACACACACACACACACACACACACACACACACACACACACACACACACACACACACAATGCACACACACATGCACACACACTCAAAGACACACACAGACTCACAGACACACACACAAACACATACATGCACACATACTCTCACACACATACAGACATGCTCACATACACATATGCATGCACACACACACACACACACACGCACATACACACACACACAAACACACACACTGCAACATCACCCAGAAAGAATCCAATTATCTCTACATAACTGAAAGGCCAGTCTGCACTGGACTCCTTTTGATTTTATGGGAATTTTGGCACCATGCAATGTGCATAGAAATAATGGGCAGCTGTGTTGCATCGGACGTGTGTCCAAATCGGGCCGGCTCAGAGGGTCTGGGGCGGGGCTGTGGAGCGTGATCTGGCCAGGCTGGAGGAGCTGAGGGCTCACAGGCCTGTGCCAGCACTGATACGGAGTCTGCTCACACAGCGCAGGGCCAGAGGTCCCCATGGCATGGACCCTCCTCTCCTCTCACCAGTTCAGTTAGCACTCAAAAACCCATTATCTATGGCAGAATTAGAACAGCCTCTGGAGACACTTGGATGGGATCCATGAAATTAATTTAAACAGTGCCAATCAATGTGTTTGTGTGTCTGCGTGTGTGTGCGCATGTGTGTATGTGTGTGTATGCGTATATGCATGCATTGGTGTGTGTGTGTGTGTGTACATGCATGTGCATTAGTGTGTGTGTGTGTGTGTATGTGTCTGTGTGTTTGTGGTGTGTGTAGGGTAAGAACAAGACAGGTGCACCCTCACACACTCACACAAACACAAGCATAGTACCCAGCTGGGAAATAATATCATACATCAGTGAAGTCAGCAGACAAACTACACAAAATTAAAAAGTCTGAAGTGACAACACTCTGACTGATGGCGGTCTGATTCTGGACACTTTTCAGATACGGTGACAGACTGAAGAGGTGCACCTGTTTGTTCATGCCTAAATGAAAATAGATGGAGAAAAGGCCTAATGGTTGGCATTACAGCACTCAGTCAACCTGTTTGTTTCTGGGGCAGGCAAGCACACCTCTGGGGCCCTCTGGAAAGTCAGACAAGCTGAACAAATACCGCAAGACTTTGCTAATGAAGAGAGACGTGAGGGATTCCCGTAACCTACTTTAAGGGTCATAAACTGTGGCTATACTGTAACACAAGCATAGGCCGCCCTA
>JAFBMS010000149.1:70000-80000 GCA_019788955.1 Albula glossodonta
TGCTTTTCCTCAACAATCTGAGTGAACGGGATTCGGACCCTTGTGTCATTATAAGGAAACAGCGAGCCAGCAGCCATTGTGTCCATGTTAAGGGAATATCATGAAGATTCAAGTGCTTAACTTGATGCCTGTCCATCAACAGGATAATCTCATAAATAGGGAATTAATTGACTGTCTAATTAGCTTTGGTAATTACTGCCACCCTTTGGCAAACTCCAGTATTACATCTGCACCATGTAATCACAGTTACATAAAATGCGCTAGCAAAGCACCCTGAAATTAATTCACATTTTAATAAATTAATATTTCAGCTGGGCTGCTTCACAACGTGAACTGGGCCATAGCTTGCCCACAGGGTGCGCTTTCGTGACTCCTGAAACGGCCACTGCCAGACCGAAGCGTGGCATGCTGGGTATTTAAACCCAAAGTCCCAGTTTGGAGGGCCAGGACCATCCCAGCTCTACGGCTGAGTGTGCTATCTGTCTGTAGGCCCATGCATTGTCAGACGAAGGCACATGTCAGCACGTTCCCCAGAGCTTCAGTTTTATTGTTATTTGTATTGAAACAAAGCCAATTCATTAATTATTAAATACAGTGGTATGTTTTTCCATACAGTGCACTGATTTAAGTGCTTTAAAAATACCTCTGAAGCCAGGAAGAGCGATAAATAATCTTCTCAGAGTTTCCGTTTTTAAATACCCGAGAGGTAGAGCTTCATAATGCAATTTTCTGGTACACTGTTTCACTCAACGCCAATTGCTGTAGAGCTCCATGTGTGGGCAGTTGCTCTCTTGCAGTGAGGGATTATGACAGAGGAAGATTCCGGAGTCTTGGGATGCAGTGGATGTGGCTGATGTCATAATAAGCCTCCCTTGTGTTTTAATTCTGCCTGCCACAGCTGGGGCTCTCGTATCTGAGCCTCCTATAAAAGGACCTGATTACCACAGCTTTTAATATCTATTAAATCAATCAAGCCATGGTCCCATCCCTTTGGCCTGCGCCTCCCTCTCTGTAGTAGATTGTACAGGCGGATTTGCAGTGCGGTCGATTTAACGGGTCTGCATGTAAATGATGGAAATGTGTATACACAGGTTTATTTACTTGTGGAAAGTGCCTCCCCTTCCGCAGAGCTGGATGATGTGTGAACACTGTATAGTGTGACAATGCTGCCCATGTTTGCTCATAGCACAGGTTTGCCATTATCTTGTGTCTTATCTGGGCTTACTGGTTGGGATGGACCCTTCAGGGCTACATTATGTGTCACACAGCCCAATGACAGGCAATCAACGTTTAAGAGCTACTGCAGTCACAAGTGTGTGTGTGTGTGTGTGTGTGTGTGTGTGTGTGTGAGAGTATGTGCATCTGTGACTGTGTTAGTGTGTACGTGAGTCGGAGTGTGTCTGTGTGTATGTGTGAGTGTGTGTGTGTGTGTGTGTATGTGTGTGTGTGTGTGTGTGTGTGAATGTGTGTATCATCGGTATGGGCATATTGCATGTGTTTGTACCCAGACTGCAGGCAGGAGCTGAATGTCTGTGTATGATCTTCTCTTCTGTTGCTCCTGGCATGAATACAAACAGAAAGAAAACAAAGGCTGTGATTGGAGGGTAGCTTAACCCCCGAGGGGACCTGGAGCTGAAGCAGTTTATTCCTTTGTTTACTCACTGTTTCTCCCAGTGATCTGTTTGTGTAGCCCCTGCATGTCCTGGCGCATTTCCTATCTCACTAACAGGGCTAATTGAGGAAAGAAGAAGAGGAGAGACTTCCCATTCCTGAATTAATCAGCTGTGTTAGAGTGATGCTCTACAGATCCTGCTGGCCCAGGGTGTGGGAGTGGAGGAGGGTGGGGACTTCCACTTGCCTGTGACCTCATCAGTCAGGTGATCAGCAAAAAGGAGAATAAACCACATGGCCCCGCCCAGGCTGGGTCAACCCCCTAACTGAGACATGACACGCACATTTTAACAAAGGTGGGGAAAGAAACTAAACAAACAAAACAAAACCAAAAAAAAAAACAAATGAGGTTTGCCCCAAGACTTCTATCAGCTGAGCCAACAGCTGTGTCCTCTTATTCCCAGAATCTTCACCCCAAAGGGGTTTCCACACCAACAGGGGATTCTCACTGGGTGAAAAAAATACTGTCAAACTCCAATTATGAGATAATTAATAATGTTTCCCATGCTACCCTGTTGTGGTCACATGGTCTTTTTCCGTTCTGTGTGATCACTCCACTTGGAGTTATGTCTGCGGCTTGCAGCTGGCCAATTTCAGGATCTAACGCAGCTGAAATGTGTTTGCGAGCCATTTTTTGACTTACGCAAGACCCGCAATTCATGCACTATTTGGTTCAGGGTGTGTGAATGAACACATGCCAAATTTTATCTGGGAGACATACATGAACATCCTCCATCTTACTGACCCTGCCTCAGAAAGTGGGGTTGGGGTGCAGCCATGGTACTCAGATATGAATTGGATGGGTGGGGTCCCCCCCAAAGCGAAAGGTCCACGCCGGATGATGTTTTCATATTTACAGTTACAGGGGTTTCCTGACTGCACGGAGCCTCGACAGGCTCATTTTTTTCTCAATTTCTGTTGCGGAGGAGGAAGGACACTCCAGTGAAATATGATTATCCGGCAGTGAAATTGCATTTTATCTCAAACCCTCTCACCCGTCGATTTATTGTCATTTGCAGAATGCAACACAATGGGGAGCAGCGGCCCGCTGGTCGTGCAGTGGAGGTGTGCTCGCCGAATGCCGTTTAGGATATGGAGATTAAACGGGGGAACCTTTTACGGGGTCACTGCGTCTCAAGTAGAGATCTTCAGACTGCCTCCATTTTTTTTTCCCAGACATACTTCACTGATGGAAATGGAGATCGCACCTGACAGAAGCACAAACCCACACCTCAATCACGGCCTAAGGGGCTGTGTATAAAAGAGGGGCAAAACGAGCAGCGGCAAATTACACTGCAAGAATGTTAATGATAAAGATATTAATAATTGAGACTTATGCACAACTAACTATTGAGATATGCAGACCAGCTGATTTATGTTAATGATAAAGATATTAATAATTGAGACTTATGCACAACTAACTATTGAGATATGCAGACCAGCTGATTTATGTTAATGATAAAGATATTAATAATTGAGACTTATGCACAACTAACTATTGAGATATGCAGACCAGCTGATTTATGTTAATGCAAGGGCATTAAAAAGGTGCAAATGTCAGTCATTTCAATTACACTCTTTAAGCTTTATTAATATATACAGTCATGAAACATTCATACATGGGGTTTCAAACCCCTGGGGGTAAACTGTTAATCGACATTTATTTCCTCCGCCGCGCTTCCTATCTATAGACTATGGGAATGTCCAAATGCAGGAGACTCCATCCGCTAAGCCCAGATAAATGGCATGTATTCCCTATTATCCAGCGCTCATCCCCTTCCCTTTGTCTGGAAATCACATAACCCCTTTAAAGTGGTGTGGAAAAATAAATACCACAGTGCTACCCCCCCCTGCAAACCCCCTGCTCTTACTCAAACACCCAGTTTGCCCTATTAAAAGTGTGTCTCAGCCCCCATTTTTAAACCAGATAAGCAGGGCAGCCGAAGAGGGGCAGTTTGTCAAAGCCTCTCGCTCAATATTTATTCAGCTTTATCGAACACCACCCCCCTCCCCAAACCAGCAGCACTACCGCGCCCTCCCCCTGCCCCCCCAAAAAAAGAGAATCTTTTAAATCCCCCTTTTTACGGTGCGCTGATCCCCCTCCCCAGCGGACAGTCTCTCCGCGCCAGCTCCAGACTTTACACACGGATGAAAGGATTTCTGCCGAAAGTTCGGGGAAAATGCCTGGGAGCAGGAGAGCGGGCGGGATGAGGCGCGCTGAGCGTGGGACGATAAGGGATGAATAAACACCACGAGCCGCGGCAGACTGGAGCGGGCGGAGTGGAGAGAGACCGGGCCGCTCCCGACACCTGTGCGCTGGGACCGCATCAAACCCATGACCTTTACCAGCCGGCCCCGCCCCTAACGCCGGCAGCTCTGACCGGACTTCACTGACATTTCCCACCCTCCGCCTCTCAGACAGACGGCCTCCTGGATCTGCGCAGCAGCTCCAACTGACTGCTGTTTAATATCTACAGCTCTGCTGTGAGACAAGAATGAGGAACAGAGTGACAGAGATACTGTACGCCGCTGCCTGTGGGGTAGATTCACTTACTCTGTTACTCTGTCCCTGAGGAACGGAACTCCAAACTAAGAGGGGGGGGGGAGTTTCGGGAATGAAGAGAGAGAGGAAGGCAGATGGTAGAAAATAACATTAAATGTAGTACTGAAGGTTAGTTCCAAGGCGGAGAGCTTTGAAATCAAATTTCTCTCCACCAAAACTGCCAAGCTGGTAAGACAACCTGGGAAACCTAAGCAAACGAAGCAGTGGTTGAGCAGAGTAAAACACTGATCTGTCAATAAGAACATGAGAACATAAGGGCCTGTTGTTGTGCTGGCAGCAGGCCATCCTGCCCTTTTCAGCTGGCCAATGTGGCTAATGACTCTAATACATGTTTGATTTATTTATTTTTTCTTTCACAATCTCACAATTGGAAAAAAACAACATTTTGGGGTAATGCTACTCAATACCACATGTGGCCTGAATGAATAGATGTTCATCACGAGGCTCTTGACAAATTGACATGGGTTTGCAGAGTCATGTGACTATAGCTGTCAATTATTATTTCAGCAGTATAGCTTAATATAGCACAGCGGGACATCTTAGTTTCCATGCATATGCTCTACTTGCAATATCAAGTATACATTCAAATTTCTCTCTGGGAAACACAGAGATGAAATTTTCCTGATGTTGCCTCTAAACCATATTTGAGAA
This sequence comes from Albula glossodonta, assembly GCA_019788955.1. Taxonomy (NCBI): domain Eukaryota; kingdom Metazoa; phylum Chordata; class Actinopteri; order Albuliformes; family Albulidae; genus Albula; species Albula glossodonta. Next base: position 74,886 of record JAFBMS010000149.1, read on the forward strand.
ACCATCCTGAAACCTGACAATGAGCAGATTTTCAGATGAATAGGGTCCTCCAGCACACAGTCAAAGAGACCCAGCTGGCCTGACTGGACTCAATCAAAGGGAAGTATGAATACAAGTCAAGCTGAAGCCTGGTCTGGCCAATCAAATTCAGTGAGGAGATTAATCGGCCAATTAAAACCAGAAGCAAGACAGACAAAGCCAATCAGCTGGGGCAAAGACTGTGGGCAGGAAGCAATCTTACAATAATTCAATCCCATGTGGCAAGACCAGTTCTCTGTAATTGGGGCTGTTAAACTCACAAAGACATGTGTCGGTTTTTGCATTAATGCCCACTTTGAACCAATCTAAGTGTCCTTTGATCCCCCCCCCCTCTTGGTTTGCCCATCATTCTGTTCCTTGACACCTTTTTGCCTCTGTGCGTAAGTGCTGGAGTGATTCACCTTAATAGACATTAGGGGCTAATCTCCTGCTTATGCCAGCTAAATCAGCAAACAGATAATCTGCCCATCTCAAGCTCCTGTCCCTCAGAGATCTCAACCTTTAATGGAGCACCTTGTCTGTAGTCCTATGGGTGAAACATTCACCAGTAGGTACATCTGACTTTGCTTCACACATCCTGAAGGCCAAAAAAAAAAAAAAGAACATAATATGATCTACATAAAGTTGTGTATGTACTCTTTAAACCAGACATCAAATCACAATACAGCCATTTAGCATGTGTAATCACTCAGAGTTATGTTATTTAAAGGAAGAGAACATAAGTGCATCCACCAGCCAAACATGCTTCACTCCTACGTACGTCTCGTAATGCTGATCACGGACCGCTAGGCACAAACGCAACTTCAGTGATCTATGCTTCCCCATCTTGTGCTTTAAATCATGATAAAATATTTACAACATCAACTGTAGGAACACAAAAACAATTGAGATGCATTCTCTGATTCACAGTCATACATCCATTATAGTCATGATATGATTATTAAAACAGAGCATTGGGTGAGCCAGAATATTGCATTGGTCTCAGAAGAATACTATGATTGGTTAAAATCTGTACATTACACACGTATGAGTGAATTTATGATTTTGTAGTTCATGAAGCTCTCTGGTCACCTGCCACTGCACCGCAATCTCAGGAATCTCGAATGGGTGTGTCCCTCATCTACTCTTTCAGCTGATTGGGCCGGTTGCCTGTGTCACATGACCTGGACCCGTAACCAATCAAAACAAGTGGAACTTTTTTTTTTTTACATTGTTCTATTAACAATACACTTGGGCACTGATGGAAATTTTCCAACAGAATCAGTATGCAGTCTGAGCCACACTTGGAATGGAAAGCAGAGCACTGTCCGAACCAGCGCCTATAAATACAAGCCAACCACTTCAGATTAATATGTGTGTACTCCTTTACAATTGATTTTTTTTTAATGATTGGAGTATAATATTTATCTCAGCCTCCACTGAATAGCTCTCCACTGTCAGACAGGCCGAGGAGGGGAATTTAATTCCTCCGTGCAGGTGTGAAGGCGAGAGACGGAGAGACCTCTCTGGTCCTGCACCATGCTGATAAGTATTAAATTTGACCGCGTATTGTGTGCAGACGAACGCCGGCAGAAAGGGAAGCAGGCCGGCCGTACTTCAGGAGCTCGCCTGACAGCCATTCAGCTCCAGGACTGTCATTTTTTTTATTGGTTCAACAAAAACAGTCAAAGGACTGTGCACTTAGCTTTGGTCCCAACCTTGTTTTTTTTTTTAAAAATGCAAATGTGCCTGTTTTAAAATGCACATTCAAATTTAATTTTAAAACCTAGCTATGATGAAAAATGTAATTGTGCTTAAATGTATGTGCCACTCTATATTATGATGGGTGTCAGAAGAATTTCTAGAACTCAGCAGTTTATTTCTATGTGTGTTTTTTTCTGTTCTTGTAATAACTCTTCATTGAAAGAAGATAGTATTAAATAATATTAATGAAAAATTTTCGCAAGCCTGGATGGCAGAGAAATGAACTGAGCCTTCAGCCACAGAATGTGACTGGTCATGGCTTTTTCTGTTCAATTCCACTCTCAATTTTAAATGCTTTATTGGTCTGACATATTTTAAATAAATATAAATACATTACATATTGCCAATGCTTATATGGCTATATAGAGCTCTCTCTCTCTGCCTCTCATACCTCCTTCCCTCTCTCTCTCTCTCTCTCTCTCTCTCTCTCTCCCTCTCTGCTAATGACAATGAGCCAGTGAACCCCTGGGCTCTTCCCTCTCAAACACTTCTCCGCGAGAGTTTTCTGAAAAATTTCATGGTTCGATCTGAGTGGTTTTACTTATTTTTACATTTTTTCACACCCAAAGCATTTCACTCAAGTAGCTTTTTTATTTTATGAAATTCAAATTTTTTCTGCCAAATATTTTTGCAAGAGCAGACATGTGAGTGGAGCAAAAGGCTCACATTTGCATTTTTTTTTTTAGTAATGTCAGAACTCTGGAAATGTAATGGATACACCCAAAGATAAACTCTTCACTGAGCAGATGAAGATTCTGCCCCTGTTGTTATGAAAGCTAGAACTGAGCATTCATGAAGGTGCAGACTGTGTTTGACTGGAAGGGAGGTTGTTTAAGTACAAATGCAGCAAGAGTAAGATCAAAGCAGCTGCAGGGTCGTTGAGCAAGGCCAATACCCCACAATGCACCTGGAGGGTTTGGCCCCTGGTTAGTCAATTCAACTGTTAGTCAGTCTGGATAAAAGTACCAGCTAAATATTTGTAACTCATATTAACTGAGGGGTGTGCTAAAGAGCATAGCATGGCTAACAGCCCAGTGAATGCTTAACAACATTACTGCCTCTACCAGCCTGAATCCCTCACCGCAGACATGCAGAGGAGGGCAGAACTGCAGGGCTGAATATCCAGCTCTCCATTCTCAGTAAATAGAACATCTGTGGCAGAACGCGACTGGCATCCCAAAAAAACAGACACGGCATTTCCCTGCCTGGCGAGAGACAGAGATGGAGGACCTGTTGGAGAGGCATACAGCCGGTCACCCCTCCTCCGCTCATTTCGCTGCCGTCTCTTTGCCGTGATTTCTGTGGATAATAGCTCTCACCAATCATCCCGTGGGCTGGGGGTAGTGGAAAAATTGATGTCCCTTCATTTCAAAACAATGGCAATGCCTTATAAGGTACTCATGAAGCCATAAGTCCCGTGGCTGACAGGCTTGGGTAAGGGGAGCGGCCTGCGAATTGGCACCTGGCCCACAAAGCACACCGCAGGGACAGTTCCATCAATCCCCAGCCTGAGATGGCTGAAGGGGAGCCCAGACAGACAAGCTCAATCACGCGTGTCAGTTGGATGAAGCTGACAGCTTTCACTTGAAATATGAGTGATCAAGGCTTGGGATACATGAAGCCACGACTCTTACATAACTGTACAATTCAAAAGAAAACAATCCAAGGCTTGCTTTATGACACCATGTAATAGTTTCATCACAGCTTCAATACTAACAATCTTCATCGAACCTCGTGGGAAACTTGCTAGAACATCTCGTCAATGCAGTCGCACAGGCATGTCCTTCAGACTGCCTAGATCAAGACTTGTAGCCAATTAAAACAAGTGAAGAGTTAGTAAAAGCAAATCAATCGTTGGGAGGAAGACGTGACATGGCCGACAGTTCTATGACTGTGAGAACCAATAAAATACAAATTCCTGCTGTCCAAGTCTTTGTTAATAAAACATGAATAAAATAAATGAAACCCTGTACTGCTGAACCGTGCAGTGTAGCGAAAACCTTCAATAATGTCACAAAATTGCACTCCGGTCCATCGGAGAGACACATAAGAGGTGGGCAGCCAGTGGAAGAAGACAATGAAAATGACGTCACAGCGTCTCCGTGCTATTTTCCTCTGCAGTGGATGCACAGCAGACTCAGAAATCAGAGCAGATTAGAGGGGTGCCTTGGTTTGGCGAAAGAGATTGAGTAATACATAATTCATGCAGGCCAGGGCAGGAACGCTGGAGAGTTCCACAACACAGACAGTTCCAGAACACTGACTTGCCTGACATTCTGTAACTCTGCAGTCATCGGAATGTAAATCAAAAACATTTTAATGGCGGAGGTGAAATGACTGTAACAAAAATAACTCGGTTGTTTGATATAAAGCAACTGCCTTAATTGTTTTAACAGCAACCGCCTTGTAATTGTTTCCTCTGCAATATCCATTATCTGGCACATTATGAGTCCTGTCTGAGATTAAGTCAACTCTCTGCTCAGGTGGCAACAGGTGATAAAATGGAGATTCCCATCAAGCTGTGACGGAGGAATTTAGCCCCACACCAAATCGTTTACTAGCCAGTACATCCAAATAAAAGCCTGGCATAGCACAGCGTGCCATTTTCTCATTTTTTCATCGGTGATTTCAGGCAACGGGTGTGACGTTTTCCATGAGGTCTGGTAGTGTGGGCAGGAACCCCTGATTAAATTGCCTGGATGAGGCTGTCGCGCCTCGCCAAATCCAAACCGTCACTTCAAAGCGAGGGGACGGGGATGATCTCCGCGTGAAGCATGGCGAATGAGGCGCACGGAGGAATAGAACAGACCTGTCCCAGGCCTCGCACGGAGTCGCAAACCGCAGCTCAATTTCTGATTCGCTCTCAGACCTACACCACTACAGGGCGAGGAGCCAGGAGATGTACACCACAGTAATATGCGGGGGGCTTTTTTTCAGCTGACGAGGGGACGTGATGACCAGATAGAGTTTCATTGTTCAGATTGCATGCAGGACGGATTAGAGCTGGTTATGGGGTAGATAAATGCTGCTGAAACTGTGTGTGGGTGGGGGGGGGGCGAGGGTTAGAGGTGATAAGGGCTTGTGGGAGACATGAAAGAGCGCAGATGGATGGTGCTGAAACGTAGAGTGGGTAGGGGGCTGCAGGTGATGGAGGGGTTATGGGGGATTCCTCTTGCTGTCAGGGAGGCAGTGACATGCCTGAGAGCTTAGCAGGAGGAATGACAATGGAGCATGACAGCAGAGAACCTCTGTGTGCATCAGCGAGAGGGTCCCCATCACCAGCACCCACACACACACACACTCACACACAGACACACACAGACACACAGACAC
>JAFBMS010000149.1:85000-212500 GCA_019788955.1 Albula glossodonta
CACTCAGTGCTCTCCCGCTCTCTCTCTGTCTCTCTCCGTCTCTCTGTCTTGCTCTCTCTCTCCAGTTTCCTTCAGCTTGCATATCTGCTCTGAGAAAAAAACCCTTGCGTCGACGAGTTCTGCAAAACAAGGGTCGCACAGCAGACAAGCAGCGCACGGCACGTATATAAATGCACGGATAAAAAGAGCAGAGTACCCCCTCTCAAAGGATTTAAAAAGGGTGACATTAGATGTGCACATAGCTCTTAAATGCCTTCAGAGGGGGAGGAACAGGCCTCTCACTCTGCTTCTTCATTAAATGTCAAGCCATTCACCGTAAAGAAAACATTTTGTGGTCAACCGATTACACAACTGAACCTTCTCAAATGCCAGGGATCGCCACTAAACTGTGCCTGTTGGGCGCCTGAATCCTGAGCGTCCTGTGATCGACCGCTCTCTGCACTCCCTACCCACCCTGGGCCGGGTCGATACGGCCACGCCCTAACGCCTACAAGCTCCAGCAGTCCACCTCATGTGTCCGTGGGGCAGCCTAACGCAGGAGGCCCGGCTCATTCTTCAGAGGAACAAACCCCCTCAGCTGTGTCTCTTTTTCAAATGTCATCTAATAAAAGCCGTGTTTCCTTGCCGAGCTCTTCACATTTCCCAGCCACTGAGGGGTCTGGTCTGTCCAAAAAAAAAAAAACTGCTCAACATCGATTTCGCAGCATAGAGCACGAGGGAGGCCACGTTGCAACAGCACTGCGAGGACCTGCAATGTACCTGATACAAGCACTAGCTATGAAGGGATTTATCTAATCTGACCATCCGAGAATTCACACCAGCCATATGCTGAAATTGCATGGCAGAAATATGGATGTATAAAGAACAGAATATGAAGACTTATTTTGCCCATCCCACATAAAGCTCACAGCCAGCACAACAGCCAGGGCTAACGCTGCATTCACAGCCTGACCAGAGACAGCAGAAAGAGGAGACTTCGTCCTCTTTATCGCACTGCTGACAGGAGGTCCAGGGTCCGGCTTTGGCCGTAATGCTAACCTCAATTCAGCTAAACCCGACCCCACATCACAGCCTCTTCAATCTCAAATTCACCCCTGCCTCCTCTCGGAGTTTGCTCCAGAGACAACAGCTTTCCAAAATCTTGGCGTTCACTCGCACATATGCCCTGTGTTTGCAGGATAAGCTGCACACTGGTGTGACACACAGAAATTCTAATAGGGTACTTTGTGCAAAGAAGGAGGAAAAAAAAAACTTGGCTCGCATCATGATGTTATGGCTAATTTGTTCTGAGCCAAAATGGCTGGAGCTTGCTCAGTGGAAAAATAAATAAATATTGAAACTGGTAATGATTCCACTGTAGCTGATGGTAATTTTCAATTAGCAGAGAAATGAATGGGTCTACTGCAGGGTGGGAGCTGGGGGAGGTCTCCACTGGTGGTGCAAGCGGGGGGGGGGGGGGGGGGGGATGGGGGAGGGGAGGGGGGGGTCAGAATTATAGGGGATTAATGGAATAGGATTAGTAATCAAAAATGTAAGCTTTTTAGCAATGCAATCAAAATTAAATTGTCAAAACGACCTTTTAAGTCCAGTAAGGCTTTCAGAATGGTTTGTTTCAAGCTTCCAGGGCTTAGTTGAACAGCAGGATGGAAAAAGATGAGAATACAAATGCACACGTTTCTCAGCTCCACCGACAGAGACACAAACGCAGGCGGGCTTCTCACCTTCATTACTTCTTTACAGGAGGCTTTATCTTTCTCTCAGGTTTAAGTGGAGTATCCTCGACCATAACTACGGTTCACAGTGCGATTTCACACAAGCAGTTATTGCCAAACCGTCCCCACTCTGAGACAAAAATAAAGTCGTGATTCACACACATGATTTACAGCGGTGGCCATCAAAAACTAACAAACCGATTCATTTACAGCTCTGATTTAAAACACTCTTCCAAAGGCACTGCAGTTTTTCCAGTTAACATTTACCTGGATGTCATTCATGCAATACTGAAAACGACCTGAAGGTGGCGCACCAATGTGTACGCTCCAATGAGACTTGCTTTCTTGTCATATAATGACTGTATGAGAGTTTCCTGAAACCTAATTAAAAGTGGTCTCCCTAGATTTCAGACAAGTTCAAACATGGAACTAATACGTTTACAGTCAGCACATACACCAACACGCACATGAGCTCACTAAAACATGGACGCAAGCGTTCACACTCCCATTCCTCTCCAATACAGGGAAAAGAAGATATTGACATGACTCAGTTGTGTGTGGCAGCTGAGGACGCCACACAGAGCCACTCGCTGTGTTGACAGCGTGAAATTGACAGAGGAAAGACCAGAGGAGAGTGAGAGACTGAGCTGGAGAGTGAAGCATTTCATGAGACATCTACAAAGAGTAAATCTGACGAAAACAGAGCTGGAGATTCAGAGAGTCAGAAAAAGATAAAAAAAAACATAAACACAGAATGAAACCAGGGGGCTGATGTGTTTGTATGTATGTGTTTGTGTTTGTACATGCTTGTTTGTATACATACAAGAACAGATGAAAGTGGGTGCAGGTGAATCAGAATGTGTGTGTTTGTGTTTGCTCGCATGTGTGTTTGTGTGAGTGTCTCCCGTGTGATCTTCTATCTGACTTCACACAAACCATTTCAGACAGTCTCAATTGTGCCGTTAGTGCCTGTGAATGATTTAGGCTGCAGCCTGACAGTTCTGTCAGAGGATTAGAGAAAACGATACAATCTCACAGCGCGACTCTGAAACACTGTCCTTCAGCGCTGGCTTTATGTAAGCTTCCTGTGGTACCTCATAATGTGTGCTAATTGCTTATGGCTGTTCACTTATAAAACATGGATGACATGAGACACACCTACGCAAACAGCACCGGGTGTACCAAAGCTAGAGCCCAACCCATGTCTGGGTGAAGGAGTACGCCGCCGACCATGGACACAGCACAGCAAACTGCAGCGAAACCGCTCACCGATGGTAGCGACTCCTCTCATTGCCCCAGTATATTTCCCTGTGGAAAGCTGGCCAGGGATCATGGTGCACACTCAACATCTGTGAGTTTCCAAATCCCGCGTTTCGGGGGCGGGGGGTAGGGGCGGGGCACGATGTCCCAGCTCATGCATCACACCGATGGGACGCGGACGGAGTGTTTCACTGCCGCACCCACAGCGGCAGGGGGGCGGAGCTGGAGGTAGCATTCGGGACTCCTCCAATCAGGAGGCGTATTGTCATTAGGAGCCAGGAACGGCAGTAGGCATTATCCCTGGCTGAGCGGGAGCACTCAGTAGCACCTGGGGCTTCCTGAACACAGAGCAAGAACAGGGAGGAGAGAAGCAGCAGGATCTGTATTTACCATTACTCCAACAACACAGTTATACTGACAGCGGTTATGCAGCTGCCCTACAACACTAATACAACTACTACTATGAGTGCCTATACTACCCCACTACTCACCTCCCCTCCTATTAAATATATTTATGATTATGGTTATGATCGTCATCGCTATGTCATATCCTCTAGAATTATGACTGCAGCTTAAACCATGACAATGATGAAAACCACAGTTGTAATAACAGTAAAAATATCATTACTGCTTCTCTCATTCTTGCTGGTACCAGTATTAATATTCTGGTGATGATAATTATGATGCTGTAGTAATTGAAGATGGGAATGGTGAGCATTAAAATGGAGAACCCGGTGATAAATGCTTTATTACATATTTATAGCTAGTCCATCTGACATTTTACCAGATTAAAAAGGAGAACCCAGTGATAAGTGCTTTATTACGTATTTATAACTGGTCAATCTGACTGTTTACCTGAGTGCGTCTATTATTATTGAAAGTATCGACACTTCCTGCATTCTGTGCAGCATTACGCTGAGTGAAATGGCAAACTTTGGGTTGAATTCAAGAATGCTATGCCCAATTAAATAATGTACACTGAAGACATTTCCATATCTGTCAAATATGCTGACACTATGTGGAGAGCAACACACTCTGTGTCTGTCAGGCTCTGCCTACTCAAAGCATGCTGTTTGCCATTTTAAAAGCAATTACTCCTTTTCATTAAGCCCTTTCTCTATAGATAAGAATCGAATCTTGACTAAAGCGTGGCTAATCTTAATTGCTCTGATATGGACTTAACGTAGAACATGGTGCACATCACCCATTTCTCATTGTCCTGAAAATAATTCCTTTTTTACCTTATATGGAGGCAGCTGTCTTTCTCATTTCAGGGTGATTTGAATTGACACCACATTTTTACAGAGCCAAACTTTCTATTTATTCTTGTCGCAAGACTCCCGCACTATAACAAAAATGACTATAATAGTGATCAAGGTTATTACACCCCATAATATTAAACAATACAGAGGAAGCAGATAAGAATCCCACTTTTCACATAAAATGTAAATTTCCTATTATCCCCCTCATTGTTTCATATCACATTAAAACCTGTGTCTCAATCACTCTTTCCACAAAACACCTTGTTAAGCAAATAAGACTACTATTCAATAAAGTGACATTGTTACTAGTTTTTGACCTTGCGGTTTGTTCTGTCTTCTGCTCTGTTATCAACCTCGCAAAGTACATTGTGTTCTCTTTTTTCTCCCTGCAGGCGTTTCTTAGTTTAATAAAGAGGAATGCGCACCTCAGCTTCACAACTTTTTTCAGACTTCATTCTCTGTAACCTACTGTAGTTGTGTTTGTGAGTCCACTTTACTTACTCCTGTTTAAATAATACCTGGGATTGTTAGCCTTTATTGTTAGCATTTATTTGCATACTATATCCACTATTAAATAATTGTAAATATATACCTCTTTGATTTTATTCTCTATTAATTTAACAAACAGCTACATACTAGGAAAAGTAAAGGTGCTCAAATGATTAATATCTCCAGATTTCATGGCGCTATATCCTCAGCCAATATCAGTGTTAATCAGTAATTTTTCCTGTTATGGTTTAATGGGCACATTTATTCAAAAAAAGAGACTGAAATCACTGTTTTTTTCATATGTGCAATGGGGGAAAATACATTTTAATTATGCAAGAATAAAAGAGTAATGATTGAAAAGAAAAAGATTAGACCAGCGCTTTGCTGTAAATGTAGGAACCTGCTGTGGCTAAAAGTGTGATAATTAGGCTTTCCTTTCAAATGGTGCCAGCTCACCAGCCGAGTGACGCACACAGCGTCGCCACACACCGCGCCTATGGGCCCCAAATGAAGCACCAAACCTGTTAAACCCATCTTCAAGTTAAAGTACTTTTAGTGTCTCACAAATTCAAATGTTTGGCCCTGTTCTAACGAACTTTAGACTGATGTGATCTAAGGGAGTAATGAGAGGGAATACTAGTAAGAGAAATATTTTAGGCTCCACGAGACTGATGCCTGCTGGTCTATCCAGAATTCCATTCCATAATATTTCCTGCCAGAGGCCTTGATCTCCCATTGGATGCATTCCGTCAGCTGATCTCTGATTCTAGATCCTTATTGGAAGCAACCCTCTGACCACACCTCCAAGCAGCACTACCCATCAAAGCCCCCATTAACGTTTTAATTTATCATGGGCTCGGACACTGTTTTAGTTTGCCAATGCTCAAGCCCACAATTTAACATCTCTCGTTTACATCATTTGGCACTTCTCCTTTCCCTTGCTCAAAATGTTGGCCATCTTGAGGGGTGTCCCAATCCATGTTTCAGGGAATGGAAGGACCTTTAGCACCCTTTTCTATCCTCACTCAGTCCCACTCTCCAGGACAATACAATTCACTGGCAGCCCACTCATGTCTGGAATTCCATTAGTGATTACAAATTGAAAGCCACAGAATGTCTTACTTTAAATCTATGTCTCTGGGAGGGTGGTAGGGTATCTTACTGACACGTCATCTTTATCTTTACTGGATTACTCACTGAGAACACATGATCATTTCTCATATCCAAGAATAATGACCTAGCTATGAATATAATGGCCTGGAATTACATTTGTTAATCTCATTCCTGGAACCAATGCAAATACATCCCTCAGCTGCAATGCATGATAAATGCAAACGTTTTTACATATTTAGATACGCGGTTTGGTGATTAACAAAACCGATTGCTTTGTTCAAATTATTTGTATTATTTATGTGTCGTAATATCGACAACTCCACTTTGACGCACAGTCTGAATGTCAATATGAGAGCTACGTGGCTGGCCATCCAAAAATACGAATGAAACACATTCCCTGTGGACAACATGTTAGGCATTAGCAAGAGGTTTATGAACTATAGCAAAAAAAAAATGTAATTTCCACATCACACACCTATGCATATCGGTTTCTAGCAAATAATGAGGCGACATAAATCACACTCTGCAAACACTCCCACTGTTCGTATTAACAGCTATGCAGCGCAGGCACTGGATGATGATGTAATCAGCATCGGGGTCGAGGTGGCTCCTGACGATGATGAGGTTCTCTGTGTCTCAGCTTCTTCCTTATGATGAATATGTAAGTACAGTGTGTCACAAATCAAAAGCCGTTTCCCCGACCCACTGTCATTCCCTCCCGCTCTTGAGTATGGAATCTTTTAATACCGTGCGCGTTCTGCAAGTCAAGGGCAGGGGGTGAATCGGGATGTGAATTAGTACTGACCAGGAAATAGCCTGTGCCAGTCCAAAGCCACAGTATCCTCCACGCCACTGAATTTATGACACAGGCCAAGACACCCAAGAATGATGTCATCTGCCACTTCTCCCTTGTGGGCCTTAACCCTTCAACCCATCGCAAGCAGAACCTGACAAAGTGACTGAAGGCTGATCACTGTGTAATGGAAGCAATATTTGGGTCACCTGCGCAACCCTCGCATATTGATTATTTAATTGACTGACTGACTGACTGAGTGAGAGGTTCATTGATTGGATGATCAATTGAATGAATGGCTTTCTGCCAGTAGTCACATATTTATAATAATAATAATAATAATAATAATGGTGGAATACCTACGCAAAAGCAATGCAACCATCATAAACAGATGGGCACAAACTGAAATAAATCAGAGCACATGCGCAGTAAAGAATCGTGGCACGTCATTTAGGCAATCCCCTCGGTCTTCTCTGCTGCTTGAAAAGCTGCCCTCCGCCAGCTCAGGAAGGGATGTTTCCATTGTCGATGATGAAAGAGGTGCGCAGCGCACTGGCCCATTAGGGCGTAGTAAAAGCAGGTGTGCAAATGTCTGATTAGCGTCACACACTGTAGGTCACCGGCTCTTCACCAGCGAGTTCCAGAGGGGACGCGGACGGCGCTATCGATCCGAGGCAAGGATGCCCTCTCGGGCGGCAGGGGAACGACGGCCCCTCTCCCGACGCTCTGCTCCCACCGAGCGCTTATCGAGCGACTGTTAACTCACTCTTTGTGATTGGATCAATGGAACCTCGTCCAAGGTCTTAATCCACAAATGATTTAAAACAAACCAATAAATCTCACCGGCCTGCAGGCCTCGTAAGACTGTGGCGATACATCACTGAATTGGAGGAGCAAACAGACTCTGAGATAAACACATGCACTGTTCAATGGCTCAGCTCTTTGAGAAGTAATTTCTTTTAGAAATCTTAACACATTCTTTCTCTTAGTTTGTCCCTCAAGCCTGTTTGTAACACAACAATACCATGAATATATTGCAGCATCAATCCAGACTAAACTGGAACATTCTGCAATCCTATCCAGAGGCGAAATATTAATACACTCCACAGTGACACCAGTCAATTTTATTTTTAGAGGCTGGCTAAGAATATTTTGCTTCGTCTTATTGTACTTCCTAATATGATATAGTAACCTATACAACATTAATGCTTGTTGTGATTCTTTAATTAGTAACACCCAAACAAATATCTATTCGTGGTGCCGGCGGACATGGTAGAGGAAAGGTACGTTTGCGTCGATTTCAGATGCAGTAGTGCATTAAGTAGTTTCCTCTGGCCACGTCCCCCCATTTCACCCCTGTGTACGAATCCACTGACAGCGCGTCTCTGTGCGCGCCGGGCTTGCGTTCATGTGTCTCAATGTTCACTCTGCCCTCTGCGATTTCAGGCAACCGGACAACCACTACACAGCGTGCGACGCAACGGGTCATTATACACACCCACTGGGTGAATGGTTCAGGTACTTGAACATATCCAGTGACATCAGTACATACACCATACATAATACATATGCGAGCACGAAAAAATAAGTTAACTATTCCTGCGAACCATTTAAGCAGTTACCATTTATTACAGTTTAGTAATGTACCTGGTTATTTTCACTCCGACCACAATCACAACGCAGCCACAGAATGGCAAAACACAGGGGAAGGTTTCTGTAACAGGCATAATTTATGTGACATTTCCGCACGACTTTAGTAATTGAATGGAAAAGGTGATTTGTTTCGAAAATGAAGAGAACTCTGTACATTGGATGCAGACAGTAGATAACTCAGTGCAATCTAAATCGGGAAGATATTTCCTGCCAACGTTTAACGCTTAGGGTATCTTGCCTCAAATTAAACTATTTAACTTTCACGTCAATGGGTGTGGTTTAAAATTACAATATAAGGACATCATAAAGTATTATGCAAATACTTGGTTCTTTGCATCAGCAAAATCTTTCGATTTACCTTCCTTTCAATAAAAATGGTGTTGTCGCTCAATGTCGAAAAGGCAGGAGGAAAGGGAAACGACGTCGATAAAAGTAATCAGTCTTAAATGAAATCACACTACACGCACATATCTCTTTAACAGGTCCGAAATTATTTGCGAAGATAAGTTTGAAAATAAACACATTCAATAGCGAATGTAAATTCACCCCGTGGACGTTCTCGTTGTTTGATGTGAAAACATGAAATTTAATCTGTTTAGGTTAGTTACTTCTCAGTGATCTGAATTTAAGATGTAAAAAGCATGTTACCTTGGGAAGTAATATGTGAAGACGCATCCTTTTGGCCCTCATGGATGGGGGCGCAGAGGGAAAATCTTGGTGGTACTTTCAGTGACCAGATAGCAGGTGTGCTTCGATCTTTCCTCTCCAGCGAGGAAGCGGAATGTACATCTACAGGCTGGCCGATTCAACGTCTTCGGTGCAGGATTGAGACTTTTCTCAGCATCGAGCGCAAGGTGTCGGTGTACTGTTGTGCTCGTTTTGGCTGTAACAGCGTCGCGGTGAGCAGCGAAAGTTAATCACCAGCCCGCCTCCTCCCCCTCCCAGCTCAGTTCTCCACCCCCTCCACACCTCCCGCGAAAGAAAAACGAAGTTGAGAGAGGCTGTCAGAAATGTAATGTCCTAGTGCGAGAAAACTGAGCTATCTAAGATTATGGAGACGCCTAGATTACGCATCTTGGTCGTTTGTGCAACATAGATAATGTCAGACGTCTTTGTGTTTTCTTCTTTAAATTTATTAAGCACATAAATACACATTCCAGTGTTTTATATTTTATACTGTAAATTCCATATTCGATTTATTTTGAAATCGCTTTAGAACTGTCGTCGTGATTTCCTAAATGATACCATGGGTCAAGAGATATCTGACAGACAAATATTTGCAGCTAGTACAGTATCATGTGTACGTTTCCTAGACAGCAAAAACAACCAACTACTGTTAGTAAAATCATATTAGGGCTTAGGGGTGGAATGCAATTTCAGACACGCTTTCATATGATATATATTTTGTTTTCTGACTGTGGATGATATATATCTTATTGCAACAAGTAGCCTCCATGAACCGCACGCACGAACACCCCCCCCCCCCCCCACCCCCCCCCCCCCGTTGACAGAAAATTAAACAATGAAAGTATGATGTGACAACATCTGTTGTCTTATCACACACATGCACTGGTGACACAGCATTTCCAAATACAGTGTGTTAAGAACGGTGTTGAAAGAGGTTTCCCTGGAATATAATTCTTTGTAATATATAATAAATAATAATATAAAATAGCGAATTAGTCGTCATGTAAGTTTAATAACAATATGAATCACAACTGTGATCAGAACGTAAAACCAGCCACGAATGTCAAAATTTGACGCAAAAGAATATATGTATGCATTTGGTTGTTTTTTTGCCTCGAATGTTTCAACGTCCAAGGCCATTCTATATTCATTTGACAAACAGACGACAAAATGCGTTCTGTAACACTTTTTGTTACAAGTTTTATGGCATTTGCTGACTTGAAAGGGGCACGACTCATCCTTGGGGACAGTGCATGACACACGTGTACGCTCATTTTACGCTTCTGCGTTGTTTTTGGAGGGGTCACAGAACAGCAACGGAAAATTCATAGGAGCACTTCCACTCGGTTACTGCAAAAGACAGACTAAACAAACGCAGCGCTAAAATCGCGCGTTTGTGCCACACAGAGTCGCCCTTGTACAGCGGTGTGTTATGTGACACTTCGATGCAGAAGGACGTTATCCTTGCTTACGATGTAACCACAGTCGTCGGAGACATGAAGGTTCCTGCGCGTGACAGCTGAATGCCCATAGTCCCCCCCCCCCCCCCCCCCCCAAAGGCTGCATTTGTATATGTATGCTGGCATCACTTAACAATTCTGTCCTGTGGCTATCGGCTCAGTTCTCAGCTTTCCTCCAATCTGTGGATCTTCTGGGGAGAAGGGGGGTAACAGGGTCGCGTGGGGTTGCTGTCACAGAGGGTGGAAAAGCACGCCCATTTTGAAGGGGGTGGAATTCGCGCAGGGTGAAACTTTCAAGAACTAGGCATCGCGAGCTGCTTGGATCAGAGGTGCCGCAGCGCTTTGTCCTTGGGGTAAAACCTGCACCAGTGAGAGATAAACCATGTACCCTGCTCTCATCATACGGGTTATAACTGTACTATTGTTTTATGACTGAATTTAGGAGTTATTGTGTAGTTGCATGGGTTTAAAGAATTATTTTAAAACGATGATGTGTTTGCGTGGGCATGCGTGTAGGGGGAGGGGTGATATGATTCTGTTAAATTAATCACACAATATCCTTGCGATATTTTTGAGTACAGCTGCTGGCAGGGTAAACCACTTGACGTTTGTTACCTAAATACATTCCTAAATACATCTAAGCAACAGTTCCGCTGCTGTCCTTGTAATAAACGACCGTGAAAGAAATTGAAACACTTTGCGTTACCACCAGTGTAGGGATAGCAGCTTAAAAACAACTTTTCAAGCCCAAGGGCGATAAAATGTAATTTTGTTTGAAAAGGCTATCATATAAATATTTATAGTAATACGTCCAGAAACTGTGGATTGTCTTTAGATTTGAGTGTTAGGATAACTGTTTTGGTATCAACCAGGTGACCACGGGAACAGTGCTGGTGACCGCACGATAAAAAGCATTATTTTCCCAGGTAGAATTCAGGGGCGGTTTCTCTCCAGTTCCCTAATTCCCACCTCTTATTTATTATATATATTCGTTAATTGCACGTAGGCTCTCTGCATCGCTGTTCAAATATACATTGAAAACATAACGGCACAATCATATTGTCATTTTATAACAGACTCCGTAAACTTATTTGATAATTTTAGGGCAGCTGGTGTCCCTTTTAGGGGTGGAGGTGGCGAGGTGGGATGATTCGCACTGTGTTATTTTCCTGTCTTTGGAACTATGGATTTTTATGGGGGGGGCAAAGAATACCTAAATGGAGAATGAGTGAATCCAAATGCAAAGTCCAATAGCACCGCAGAAGCTCCATCCCCAGATATCAGGAAAAGTAGACGTAGAAGTTGCGCAAGGTGAAGCACACAACACACGCACGCACATACACGCAGTCACATTTAATTTACCTCAATGAAAGGGGTCAGTATTTGAGTCTACAATCAGTCTGGGAGAATATCTAAAATAATAATAAAAAAATAATGACCTTTATTCGGTGTAAGCTGAAACCATACGACCACAGAGCCACAGCAGCTCAAGACAACACTCCTTAGAACCACAGCCCTTCAAACATACCATTAGCTCCATCACACAAATTCTAAGATGAAGCAATTTAACAACGTTTATCGGTCATCTAATCATCGGTCACGAGCTCGACGGTTTACTCATCTCGAGCCTAGGTGAACTTTCAAAAGAAAGACGATTTGTTCAGTAATACGGGAACAAATTACAAATTTGCTTAAATATATTTGGATGATAGTCACAAGTTTTCAGTCACACAGCATGGATGACCTATGCACGACTCCAAAAGAATACTGACAGTGCCCTTCCTTTGCAGGCACTGAGTCGGCTGCGATTTCAAACTTACACTGCATTTCACTTAAACAACATAACAGGTGCAACAAACAGACAGCACATCAATTTTACAATCCTCAATATAGCCCCATAAGTCGTGTCACCTTGCGCAAACTCATCAAACACTGTGGAGCATTTCTGTAAAAAAAAAAAAAAAAAAAAAAAAAAAAAAAAAAAAAACACACACACAATAAAGTTTCCTGTTTAAATTACCTTTTTCAGTCTTCCGCGGTCAATCTTCCGTCACTCTCTGTCGCCCAGTGGAAGCATGTAGTTAGCTGACCCGCTTTACCACAGAGTTGCTCGTCTGAGGGCATGTTTGTGGAGTAACGCTTAGCTTTGGCGGAGAACCCGTCGCATTCTGCCTTCTTGGCTGGAAGCAGGGAGAGAGAGAGAAAGAGAGAGAGAGAGAGAGGGAGAGAGGGAGAGTGAGAGAGAGAGAGACGGGGGTGGCAATTCATTGTACCCCTGTGTAATCTCAAATAACATTATTCGCGGTGTCGGTGTCATAAGAATTTCTAACTTTATTGCTGCTTAGCGATGCAGTAAGAGGTGCATTGGCACAGAGGATGCACATATACCCTCCGCCCGTCTCTCTGGAATGTCAAATAATCGCTTTATTTACAGGTGATGCCTGAAATGCAGACAGAAATCCGCGCCCTGCCTCATTTGCGTACTTGTGTCTATATTAATACAGGTTTCACAGCGTGATGAAAAGTCTAGAACGTTAATGTGTTGCACACACAAACGCATGCATCCAGATTACAGGTTTTAGGTTTAGGCTTACGACTCTTGAGTGAAACAGGAAAGACAGACAAACGTGCGCCAGATAATGTGAACATGCATATTATTAATATTATTATTATTATTATTATTATTAGCAGTAGTGGTAGTAATAGTAGTAGTAGTAGGAGGAGGAGGAGGAGGAAGAGGAGGAGTGGTAGTCATGTAAAAGGAGTAGTAGTTGCAGTAGCAGTATCAGTTGCAGTAGTATTAGCAGTTGTTGCAGCAGCAGTATTAGTGGCAGCAAGTATTTGTAAAGCATTATGTTGCTGCTGAACTTCGGTTCTGTGGTTGCGATTAGCTAAACTACATGCTTATCTGCTTGTTTGGTTTCAGGACCATGGAGAGCGCACACAGTATTTCTGCGTGTGTTGAAGAGTGAGGCAATATGAAGAAAGCTTCAATTGATCATCTAGAAGGCTCACCTTTGAAGCAGGGGGATTAAACGGATTTCAGCCTTTTGGCCGCGCGTGCAGAGACTGCACAGTGCTCTCAACTACGAGATTTGTTTCGCTTCTGGTTACACAATGTGTCTTCACGTGATACTTTCACTATACTCAAAGAAAGTATTCACGTCCTGGCAGCCAGGCGAGTTAATGGCGCATGAGGCGCATACCGCGTCTACAGTATATTGATGTAACAATTTCACATGCAAATAAAAATGCATCACCAATATCACACACAAACACGCATTCGCACACACCGAGCCATTCATATTATAATATACAATATATGCTTGGGTGTACATGCAAGGGAATGCCATTTCTGAAAATGTCTGTGTACATAAATGCTGTAGATCAGGCACCTGGTTAACATCATGGCTGAGCTGATTTTAGTGCGCTGTATTGAATATTTGTATATAGAGTATAAGGTATATGCCCTCACTATAGTCTTATAGCTTAGGGACAGAGAGACACATACATTGCTTGTTCTCTGAGCAGTAGCAACTTTTCTTCCCATGAGCGAGACTGAAATATCCCAATTCTTCACCAGGTAGGAGAAACAACATGGATGAAAGAGCATTCTGTCAACATAAGTCATTCAGGTTGCTCATTTCGCTGGAACTAGAGTCCTCCCCTCACACAGAGACCCTCTGCTTCTTTAAGAAAGTGATCTCCACATGGCAACAGTAAGTACTATCTGCCTGATGTGTTCTCCACTTGTAATCGTACTGTTCTGCAGTTCAGGGTTATCATACATAGTGTGGCTGTTATTTTATTATGAACAATCTCTCAGTGCATATTCTTTTTAGCATTTAAACACATTTTACAAAATACCCAACAAGCCAGTGATGGACAGTTACTCCGTCCATGCAATAATATCATTTTGCAAATGATATGAGAATTTGTGGTTTTCATTTAAAATGGCTGACGTATGTGTCACTCTTTTCATCTTATCACCTCAAAGCAGTTTAAGGGGAGGGTTTTTTCTTATCTTCTGCAATAATTGTTGTAACCTTGGTAACCATAATACAATCAAGAATTTGAAATTCATGATTTTAAAATGAACTACCTTAAAAAAGAAAAACCCTATACCTCAAACGGAGAAAATCATAGAGAACACAGTTAAAAGACTCATCTCAACACTAAGGTCTTGCTCCATGACTGGCTCTCGCTCTTCAAACGCTCTTCCTCAACAGAAGACATTTTTCACACGGAGGTTGTTACCTGAAGTAATTGTCTTGGTCACATTCCCGGTCTGTCTCTGTCAGCCGAGCCGTCTAATCATCCTCTGGCCTAATTGCCTCATTTAAAAACAAATCCTCGCCTCACAACCAAATTGGGTGTGCTGTAAACGCTCTGATACTGAATGAATGCTGTGTGTCTCCTATATCAAAGGGCAACGGCAAATATTACACTTTCACATCATTTTATGGCAATCGCATAATTAGTCCCAGTTACCGCACACCTTTGCACAAATCATAACGGAATAACGTGGCCTCACAAGTAGATTGTTGGCTAATGTCTTGAAAAAAGCCCGTTGCGTACATTCTGATGGTGTGAGCTGGCATCCTCCCATTAATTTATGCCATTTGTAGTGTCTTATAATCTATGTGAACATAAATGTCACTGGATGAAAAATAGCTGTGAGAAGAATTATGGGAATGTTCTTGGAATGTTCTGGTGACATCTACTGGAGAATTGCTTTGGTCTGTGTCCCAGGTTAGTCTTCACTTCCCCTTTTATTTCCTATCATTAAAAGAGAGTAACACCTCACTGTGTAAGAATGTCAGGATGAAGTACAGTTGTAAACCAATATCAAGATAAAGCCATAGCACAAAAGTCAAGGCACAGATGAATTTCTCTGAATAGTTTCTACTGTCTCATTTGATATCGGTGGGTCTGCACTTTTTAGTATTAGTTTTTAGGTTTGTAGTATTAAGGTTACAGTAAAATGTTTCTTTCTTTAGGAAGTTGTTCATAATTCTTGTTTATTACAACATTCAACAAGATTGTGTTTTCCAATGTATTTTGATGTGAAAAATTATTGAAAAATACCAATATTGCATTGTATGGGAGACACAAGCAAGATCTCTATAGAATATATTTGTAATGAGATGAGAATCCTCACAACATTAAGACATGAACACACCATTTAAACAAGGGGGCAGTTTTCATGTTTAAACAGTTATGAATCATTTATGAATATAGATTTCTATGAGTAAGTGTTATTCTTAACTTTATTATTATTTTTATCATTAGGCATCCATTCTGTGATGTCAGCACATGAACGCAGTCTGATAGCAGTCTGAAGAGCACTGATTAGGGAAATGCAGCGTGTTATTGCTAATGAAAGGAACACAAAAGTGCGAAAAGCCAACATGGGCGGGAACGCCACCGCTTTCGGTACGTCTGATTACTGAAAGAGGTAAAGAAAGAGGGAGTACTGCAGGCCTCACCTCTCATATGTGTGCACGTGTATCCTCTCCTTTCAGCACGCCAGTTAAAACCGCATGTTAAAAACGCAGAGGAATGATTAACGGTTATACCTGATTATATATAATTACACATTCACACTGAGCCAATAGTTTCTTCCAAGTTAACATATTCTCACAGGAAAGCATTTAATTTACAGAGCCCTCCTGGAACCCCCTGGGTAGAACATGAAGGTGACGTAATAATGGAACATTCACATACTAAGAATTTTAATATATTTTAATAATAATAAAAATAAAAACTGTGGAACATGTATGTAAATATGAATTTTCTTGTAGAGACGTTTGTATAAACATTTGTATTTGTACCGTACGTGTTTCTGACTCACTATCTCTGTCTGCACCATTCACATTAAAATAGGCCATACTGACATGAAATGCTACACTTTGAATTACATTACATACAGGGGTTCTACATAACAATCTTTAACCTTTGAAAAAAAAAAAATATATATATCAATATCTCTCTCTCTCTCTCTCCCTGTCTGTCTTTCTTTCTCTGTCTCTTGCTCGTTGCATTCACTTTACTAAGTTAGATGTATCACTCAGAGAAAAGCCATTTCTGATTTCAGAAACTTGTCCTGCTGGACTAGTCTATTGCCAGTTTGGAGAAAGGCCGGGTAGGGACCATATAAATAGAAGCACTTGTTTCTGAGGCTGTCAATTAAAATGGTGGACTGTAATGGCGTTTTGGCTGAGGGAGAGGCCAGGCCTGCATTAAATCAGAACGCTGTCACAGTGAGTAATCATACAGCAGCGCTGGGATGTCTACATCTTACTGAAACATTTCACAAACTCCATTTAATACAAACGTGAGACTGGCGTCATATGCAGCTGCTTTCAATGCAGTTAATTGCTAAATTTCAGCTGGATTTTTTTGTCTCAATTTAATACACTATGGAGAGATTAAAACACAGCAATATTCAAGACAATCACATATGATAAAAATCTGTAAGGTTTTCTCACTTACACTGACAACCAGGCACCCTGGCCAAACATCATAGTCACAAAGATGTGAACATAAAGTGTACCCTCTCACAAACACCAATAGGCTTTAAAATGGCAAAAATGCCAACTTAACCAACCAAACACCAACTTAGTACCCATCAAGTCTCAGTGATCTATACAAAATCGATGGGATTCATGCCACTTGCACCTAAAAATGAAAATTTTCATGACTGTCACTACTTAGGATACTGTTGATTCATTCGGTTTTTCAAAGCGGGAGATCCCATTAGGTTATTGTAATGGAAGTCTATGACTTATAATTTACAGTGATAACCCATATAAAGCTATGCCATTTTCATTTTTGGATGCAGTATCCCCTGTGTCGATAAAGTTATATCTGGCTCAATAACACAGCAGTGTTCAAAATCTGGTCTGCAGGCAGGCTCGACGTTTGTTATTAAAGGTGGTCTCAATGGTGTTAAGTTTTGTCATAAAAGTTTGGACCACAAAGGAAAGAAAACAGTGACATAAAGGGCCAGAAAAGGCTCATGGTTATCACAGATTGGGTGATCGTTTCTTCTTTTCTTGAGCCCAGACTGCATATAGACAACTTTTTAAAGCAGGGGAATCAATGACACGACACTGTCTGAGAATAATTGTAATGCTGTGAATTATAAAACGGGATATTCCCCGTCACACACGCCTTGAAGAGCAATCAAGAGTGAGGGAGCGGACTGGCTCTGCGTCAACCTCCCTGTCAAACACGGAGCTTTGACTGATCTTCACGCCGTCCGTCACGTTTTCTGAACCGAGCAGCACTTCGCTGAGACAGAAACACCAGTGATTCGAAATGCATTTCCTGGTGTAAATGTATTGTGTGCTATTGCCAGGAGGGACATGTTGAATTAGTGTGATGTAGGAAGATAACGCTGGACGCAATGTCGTAACCCTGCCTCCCAAAGAGATACATTCCTCCTGGAACTGGTGCCTTTGAGGACACTTGCATCCAAGAGTGGATGCTTTCACACACTGCAGCCTCACCTATACAGACGTACAGAAAATACATTAGTTTACATTACAGGTATTTAGCAGACTCTGTGATCCAGGGTGACTTGCAGTGCAAAGTGTATATGTCAGGGACAATGATGCCAAAAAAAAAATTCTACGGGAAAGTACAGTCCCATTTGCCGTATGTTTCAACATGAGATAACAATGACGTAACAATAACAACAACAACAAAATGCCAGCACATATACCAATGTCATGGATGAGATGCAGCGGTCTAACAGAAGATGTCGAATGGCCAGCTAGAAAGGAGTTGCAGTAGTCCATGCTGGAGTGTAGTATCGCCTGGACTAGAAGCTGGGTGGAGAAGGTGGTGAGAAGGGGGCGGATTCTCCTGATGCTGTCTGCTTGGTTCGCCGCTGTGATGTCCACAGAGAGGGTTATCAATCACCACTCCTTGGCTTTTTGCACAAGAAGAAGACGACACCAAGAAACGTACCCCAAGGAAGTGGAGAAGCTGAGGAGTGAAGAGGATGGGGCAGGAACAAAGATCAACTCTTTCCTGTGCTGAGCTTGAGATGTTGGTGTACACACAGCTGTCGGTCCCCCAAGGACCATGGTTGAAAAAAACTGCTCTGATTTGTGTTTCACATCAGCCAATCAGCTCGAGCGTTCCTTCACAGAATGGTAAAGGCTAATGTTCAAATTCACATCCTCCTTCTGGAGAGAAACAAACAATTGTAAGCAGAGAAAAAAATATGGAAAAGACTGGCTTGTCTTAATGAATGTTGACAACTCATTACTAAATCCAAGGGGTTTACAACCAGCCTGATCCAGAGTTCAACATCCGCAAGAGACATACAAAACTGGCTGGGAAGACAGAACAAAAATGCTTATGGCACAAATGTGCACAAATCAATATCCAAGAGGGATAGCCCACAGCGATTTTGTCACAGTGAACCACTGTTGCCTGTTAATTAACATTTAATTTGGGGCCCTTGAAATAAAACTTTAATTTTGTTTATTGTGCACTGAGGAATAAAACAAACAGTGGCAGCTTGTTGCATGGTGAAACACTGAACAACAAAAGAGGTATTGCCCCATACATCACTTCCAAATGAATGAGTCTACAGCAGTTGTAATAAACCCTGGTGAAATATAGACCCAAGCTCTTAATTCAGGTTCTTTATGCTCATTCTCTGTGTGGCAGGAGAGAGACTATAGCATGCCAAAGGGAGCAAAGCCTCCACTGCTCAATCGATGCCATTGGTTCTCAGGGCTACAGCAGCCTGGAACATAGCCAATCACCTTTCCCGGGTGATCAATGCCACCCAATACGCAGCTCCCGTGACACATGGCTTTGGTGCCAGTACCTTAAGAACTCTCTCTATACTGTCATTACACACAGCTTTTTGAATAGTTTTATCTGACCCAAGGAAATTAAATGGTCTGTGTATGATTTCATAAGATATTAATATTTGTATTTAAATGTGTATTCTGTTTTAATTTTGGGGTGTTGCAATTTCTTTAAGTATAAGTGGCATTTCTAAGCCAGTACTTAGTATTTTTCAGCATAATTCTCATTAATTCCTTAATCAAAAATAACAAGTCTTGATGCAGATGCCAAAGCACCGGGCTTATAAACAGGTTCATATGCAAGTTCATACTCAATTTTGAGAAACTTTTTTTGCATACTCCTGTGAGAAACACTTTATCTGTTTAAGCAAATTAGCTTGTTACTCAGAGACTGTAGTCTGAAATCCCAGGGCCAGGACTACTCCTCTTACATTAAGCAAGGTTCTTAACCTGAATTCAGTTAATGCTCAGCGTAAATGGATAATGGGTTTGAAAAAGTAAATAAACCGATTCACAAAAAACAATACAAATAAAACGAGGATTTAGTCTGATAAAGCTTTATTATAAGCAAATGTATAATCAAACCAATGCTGCGTTAGCAGTAATTCTGCTCATCAAATGACCCCTGTATATAATTTGTTCATGTGTAATTAAGGAGCATATACTATTTAAAGAAATCATTTCATCCTCCAGTAACGAACGTTCATATTATTTTGCCACTATTTCAGTAAAGACTCCTCACCACTTTTGTCTTCCAGCGTACTGTACACGTGCTTGCTTATGTATTCTATATTCACATTGTGTGGTTAGGTTTAAGTGATGAAGCCACAAAAGGGCATGTTGTCCTACCAATAGAACTATTCAGAATCACAGAACACTCAGAACATTCGTCACGGAATGCTCATCGAGGATCACTCGTGAGAGAACGCTGTCACAGTGTGTGTAAATGTAGTCATGTGATTTCCCAACATGCACTGCTGCATGTGATCCCATGTCCCTCTCCTGAAATACCTGCTGCCTCCTAGGTCAGCTTGTTGGTAGACACACCAGGTATTGTGTTTTGATGTGCTTAATCCTTGTTGCCTTTTTTTTTTCTTTTTTTCTGCATATGCACAACAATTCTATACATTTCAACTCGGATACCAAAAATCCCATTTCCCTACACAGATCTGCAGTACTTCACAATGCACGTCAATATACAGTTTGTTTATTTATCTGAAAACAGACATCTTACAATCAATTTCCCTTGTCTATTTTATACAGACATCCTTTGCAGTGCATAATTATATTTGCAGCTTATTTCATTTCCATTAAACTGTATGTGCGCTCACATAGATAGAAGATTTCATGCAATTTGTCAGCTGTCTCCTCTGGTGAGTAGATTTCCATGCAGGGCAGGTGGCTTTACTGTGGCCAGGGACAATCAAACTCAGGATTTCACTTTCCCTTTCTTTATGTCTCTAAATTATCTTATTAGCAGTTCCTCAGAACGAGTGCCAGTTTGTACCATCTTAATTGAAACTAATTAACCTGAGGGATTACATTGCTGAGTTGGACAAAGCAGCAAGAGAACTACAAAAAGAAGAGAACTACAAAAAGCTTCAATGTAAATCTGTCACTAACGAAGCATCTCCAGGGTACATATTTCTCCCTTTTTCAATGTTATTTATTTTTTTTTAAGAACATTTGTTTTGGGGGGATATTTCCATTTTATTTGACAGTTACAGTAAAGAGAGACAGACAGGAAATGCAGGAGAGAGAGAGAGAGAGATAGAGAGAGAGGGGGGAGGACATGCAGCAAAGGGCCCAGGCCGGATTGGAGTTGTGTGTGCGTGCATGCATGTGTGTTTTTCCCAAAAATGACTGAATATCACACAGGTCTGCAGGTGCTATGCCTCATAGCATAGGGGTATCAGCACTATGTCAGAAAACATGAAAAACACTGTGATGCACATTTCTGAATGTGCTATGTGAAAACATTGCAGGATCACATTACACATGTCAAAAGAAATCTGACAGCAGAAACAGCAGTCGGCTTGTTTTGCCTCTGTAACCTGTGTCCCCCAACCTGCACGTGTGAAAGGTCCTGAAGAGTTTAAATTCTTTAAAACAGTTTTTAAAAAACACTGAAAAATTCAGTCTGAAAGCAGAGGTCCAGCCTATTGCTGACAGGACATGACAAACTGTGTCCCAGTACTGTGGACTGATCCAAGGGTCAGCCCTGCACATTTGGCGGCAGGTCTGAGCCAACACACGCCCCAGCCCCTCATCTCCACACTTTTGACTCATAAGAACAGATGTGTGTGGCTGTTAATTCATTCACAGCCACACGATCTGGGAAAAAACAGAGACTTCAAAAAGTGTAATGTTGCCTGCAGATGGATGTTTCGCAAATGTATTTTAATTTAAACTCATGTCTACCAGAAAGTAAGAAATAAAAAAAGAGAACTGCAGAAAAAAGGAGGTTGGAAATAAAGGGGATTGATTCTTGGCTGTTTCGCCCTGCAGCCTAGAATGTAATCAAAGGACTTTAATGCTGATGTCTGTGCAGCTGGTTCTGATTGGGTGAAAAGAGGCAGAATGGGATACTGAACTGTGGGAGGTTCGGTTGTTGTTGTTGGGTGCATTTGTTTCCACCCAGCTCAATGATATTTGTCATCTGCTGCACTGAGCCTATAGACAAAGAGAACCAGAGAACAAAACTGGGGGTTTCCCATCCTGTATTAAGAAACCCCTTTGGGCTGGCTATCTAATTGGGTCATTTGTGAGGTTTTGTTAGTTAGAAGGACTACACTACAAATGTGTATATCCTTTAAATATATATATTATTTAAGCACTGGTGAATTTGGACAAGTGTCTTTAGTTGGCTCTCAGAACATCATAATACAGTAATGCAATATAATCTACTTTAAATGGCAGTGTCTAGGCTGTGTCCCTATGAAGTGCTTTTCTCAGAAAAAAAAAAAAACTCTGTAAAATGTAGAAATTTGATGCATGGGAAAAAAACCCAAATCTTCTTAAAGCCTTAAGCTTTAGAAAATAGTGTGAAAAATGGGAAATTCATGTTTGGAAAATAACCTTATGGAACTCCATTGCAGTGCTGTGTCATTTATTTTTTTCCCTCTTTAACAGAGGGAGCCGTGCAATTGCCTATGCATTAGCCAGCGATATGCAGTGCAGAAACACAGCCCTGCAGCGAGAGAGCAGTCAACAAAGAGACTGCAATTCAGAGCTGGCAACGGTCAAAAGGACGACCTCAGACTTTACCGCTAAGCCCACCTCTCTGACGTTAGTCTTAATACTGCTGTAGGGGGAATCAGTGGAGTCCCGTTTAACCTCTGAACAAGGGCCAGGTCTCTCTATGGATGTGGTTGCCATAGGGAACCTGGTGGTAAAATCACAAAAAAGGGCTCACAGAATTTTATTAAAAGGAAAGGAAATGCCACCAAGCTCTGTATGTATGCATGTGACTGTGTATGGTCTTTGAGAGTCGTCTGATCCTTAGCATTAAATAACTAATCCGGGTCACACATCAAATAACAACCTCATGTTCGCCAGCCAAGAAGCATGATTTGGTCAGGGAGTGCATTTTTAAAATTTCTGGGGCTTTCTAAAATAGAGAAAGTTAATTGTTGTATTGGAGGCTTTGAGATTTTCCCGGGGCGATAGTGAATGTGTTCTGAATACCACAGCAACTTTCAGCTTTTTAAGGCTGCACCTCTGTCCAGCATTTGCCTCACCCTCATAAACTTCACTTACAAACTTCACTTGGGGGAATTCCAGATGTACTCTTGGTCAAAGTCTACAAAAGAGCAGACTCTGCTCGTATTACCCACAGTGCATTGCAAACTTCATCTTTAGTGGAAATAAAATTAACATTGTTTGCTTGTCTGTGAACATGCACTAAAATACATCTGTGAAACCTGCATTGTTCTCTTTTATACCAGTTTGTTATTTTTCTTTCTGACATAACAGATTTCCATTGCTGATCTCATTAAAAAACTTTTTTATCCAAGTTCATTTCAAAATACAATTTTATATGATACATTCCCCTCACATTTTCTGAATATAGCCTAAGTTATGAATTATGAAATATATTTTGACATTTTCTGTCTACATGACTGACCCATGCCATCACAGTGATAATGAAATGCTAAGAGAAGGCTGGCAGCAGAGAATGAATGAGTAGCACATTTATGGAACAGAGAATGAGCGGTGTAGCACGTTTATGGCACAGAGAATGAGTGGTGTAGCACGTTTATGGCACAGGGAGTGAGTGGTGTGGCACGTTTATGGCACAAAGAATGAGAGGTGTAGCACGTTTATGGCACAGAGAACGAGCTGTGTAGCATGTTTATGGCACAGAGAATGAGTGGTGTAGCACGTTTATGGCACAGGGAGTGAGTGGTGTAGCACGTTTATGGCACAAAGAATGAGAGGTGTAGCACGTTTATGGCACAGAGAACGAGCTGTGTAGCACGTTTATGGCACAGAGAATGAGTGGTGTAGCACGTTTATGGCACAGGGAGTGAGCGGTGTAGCACGTTTATGGCACAGAGAGTGAGCGGTGTAGCACGTTTATGGCACAGAGAGAGAACGAGCTGTGTAGCACGTTTATGGCACAGAGAATGTAGCACGTTTATGGCACAGAGAGTGAGCGGTGTAGCACGTTTATGGCACAGAGAGTGAGCGGTGTAGCACGTTTATGGCACAGAGAGTGAGCGGTGTAGCACGTTTATGGCACAGAGAATGAGCGGTGTAGCACGTTTATGGCACAGAGAGTGAGCGGTGTAGCACGTTTATGGCACAGAGAGTGAGCGGTGTAGCACGTTTATGGCACAGAGAGTGAGCGGTGTAGCACGTTTATGGCACAGAGAATGAGCGGTGTAGCACGTTTATGGCACAGAGAGTGAGCGGTGTAGCACGTTTATGGCACAGAGAGTGAGCGGTGTAGCACGTTTATGGCACAGAGAATGAGCGGTGTAGCACGTTTATGGCACAGAGAATGAGCGGTGTAGCACGTTTATGGCACAGAGAATGAGTGGTGTAGCACGTTTATGGCACAGAGAATGAGCGGTGTAGCACGTTTATGGCACAGAGAATGAGCGGTGTAGCACGTTTATGGCACAGAGAGTGAGCGGTGTAGCACGTTTATGGCACAGAGAATGAGCGGTGTAGCACTTTTATGGCACAGAGAGTGAGCGGTGTAGCACGTTTATGGCACAGAGAATGAGCGGTGTAGCACATTTATGGAACAGAGAGTGAGCGGTGTAGCACGTTTATGGCACAGAGAATGAGTGGTGTAGCACGTTTATGGCACAGAGAGTGGGCGGTGAAGCACGTTTATGGCACAGAGAAATTGCTGTTTGCCATGGTATCCACTCTCTCTGGTGTTCTAATCTTTGGGGGTAATAACCTTTAAAATGTCATGCACCACAGTAAAATGTTCAGTGTTATCCTAACTTTAACATTTAAAGTTCATTTATCCAAGATGAAAAAATGTTCTCCATCAAAAATAAATATACTTGTTACAATAGAATTAACACTGATTGTTTTACTGAGAACTTGTCATCCCTCTTAAAGTAAGGGAGACCCAAGTGTTGGAAAAAAACAAACGCTTTTGAAAACAAGTATGGAAACTGCAGTCTGGTCTGTTTTGCATACGTTACAAAGTGTGAATGAATGCTGTGAACACTTCCACTGCCACTCCTGTTCTAACTACATCACACAGAACACTCACGGGTGCACAGACAAACTGGGACACATGAGAATTTAAGTTTTCTGTGCGATGACATTGCTTTTTTTTAAAACTGAAAAAAGATTACTCTAGCACACTGTATATGGGGAAAGTTTCCATCAGTGCATTAAACCTCACTCCCACCTGAGAGAATCAATTCTTTCTGACATCGGCTCACTGCTCCTAATCCAAATAAATGAGGGATTACTCATTATTTCAGCAATTAACACCAGAAGCCCATGCACCACAGACTGGCGTTTCACAGGGCACCAGAGTGCAGCTCTTAATTATGCTGATTTGATAAAGCTATTAATTGAATATGGTTTGGGTGCACTCGTACCCTTATAAGACAAGGTCGATGCTAATTGTGCAATTGCATTCTTCCCGTGTTGAAGGACTTCTTTCCTGGTGGGGGGGGGGGGGGGGGGAGTCACGGTTCCCCCATCCGTAGAGCACCAACACTCGCCCAAGGGTTTGCAGAGCATTATGCTAACTAGCTCCATATGTAATAACCTTATCGATTTCCACATTCTTACCCAACTGAGCTTCTATAGGATATTCAGGGTTTTCCGTTGCCCTGACTGCTGTATCGAATGTAGTGGCCAGTACCCCTATGTTTTCTCCACTCAAACCACTGAAAAAACCACACTTTGGATTCTCTAGGAAAGTAAGCTGATCCATGTTCAATTAATGGCTTAATTAAGCATTTATAAGCAGCTTATGGAGAGTCAGAAAGCTCACTGCAGGAGGGGAACAGAGCTATCAGAAGTTAAGCACATTTGGTAGATATTGAATCTGATTCATGGTAGAATTATATTAAACAGTCTGATATCCAACAGCCAGGTACTCAACATCAAAGTGTGATGTGTTTTACTTGACAAAGCACAAATGATCCAGCATAAGAATGAGGGCCCTGGTAAACTATGGTGCCATGTATAGTGGAGTGTTTGATAGTAATGAAAAATTTACACCCATGACTTACGGTGCCATCTTAGAGGATGAAGGATGAAAGGGAGATGTGAAGAGGAGTTCAGAGGAATGGTGAATTGGCAGAGTTTTAATGGTGTGGGGCTTATTATCAAGGCATTCCAACATAACCCAGTAGGATGTGGACCTGTTCAAGTCCTGAAATGACCTAGGGGCGTTTGACAAAATGTCAAATAACCACTTCTGTTGTTTCAAGATATTTTCAAGGGTAAACAACAGTGAAAAGGCTTAAAGAAGTGTGTCTGTCTCACTGAACTGCTGCTAAATGTATTGTTCCCCTACATTTTTGTTGCCTTTAAATACTGCCCTCAATCCAGGAAAGGCCAGTAAGTTGTCAGTTGAGCCGTTTGATCCATGAGCAGAACACTTGGTGAATGACTGAAAAGTCAAGATATGAAAAGACATATGTATAATCAAATGCATGTAGTGAATGTCATGTGTACTTAAAAGTGTCTGCTGATGAATTGACTCATGTAACACTATGCATGACCAGCCTTTGAGTAGCCAGAAGGCTAAGCATTACCAATACCTAAACAGCAGTGCTTATTCAGTTTGCATGGAGAAATGCATAGAGAAATGTGTGCTTTTATTTCTTTATTACACTACAGCTGTGCATTGGAAATGATTAACATTACTGAGAGGTAAGTGCTGAGCACTCTGCATAAAGGTAAAGCCTTGTTTTTTTTTTGTAGCTCAGCATGAGGGAGAGAGAGAGAGAGAGAAAGAGAAAGAGAAAGAGAGGTTTCTTTATAGTCCTGTAAAAGAGAGTTCATATGTATTCTCTAGAGGTGATAAGGGGTGACACACTGGGACTTCTGCAGCAGTAAAATGTGTCTTGAAGGCAATTTGGCCTCTTCTCCTTGTGGTTGCTTGTATCCCGTCCCCTCGGGAGCACATCCTATCCCAGCCCATTATCTCAAAAATATAAAACGCTCGCCGCGGTTGTAACGTTTTATGCATGTGGTGACAGGGAGTTTCTGTGGGTGCAGATGGTGGATATGTTAAGTTTGCCCTTTGTTTGCGGTTCCAAAAACTTTCAAAACAGCTCAGTCTGGAGCCCCAGGAATTTACTACCTCCAGTGGGGAGACGCCAAAAAAAGAGAGAGAGTCAAAAAGAAAGACGAGTCAAGAAAATTAATAATTAAGGCGATGTATTAGATCCATGAGGAGATCTTGTTATGCTGCATGTACAAAAAAAGTCTGAAAAATCTAATTATCTATTTAAGCTTGCATTTCTTTGACAGTTTTGTTTTTATTTTTTATGAAGCAATCCAAAAAATGTGTACATAGCTGTAAAGACTGAAATTACACACTTAGGGATCCAACGCACTGCTGAGGAATCTCAATGAGCAGGATGGCTTGAGTCTCACTGCTCTGAGTACAGTGTTTATGTTGCTGGTGAATCTGCAGCATTAACCCATGTCGAGTCTCACTGATCTGAGTACAGTGTTTATGTTGCTGGTGAATCTGCAGCATTAACCCATGTCGAGTCTCACTGATCTGAGTACAGTGTTTATGTTGCTGGTGAATCTGCAGCATTAACCCATGTCGAGTCTCACTGATCTGAGTACAGTGTTTATGTTGCTGGTGAATCTGCAGCATTAACCCATGTCGAGTCTCACTGATCTTAGTACAGTGTTTTTGTTGCTGGTGAATCTGCAGCATTAACCCATGTTGAGTTTCACTGCTCTGAGTACAGTGTTTATGTTGCTGGTGAATCTGCAGCATTAACCCATGTCGAGTCTCACTGATCTGAGTACAGTGTTTATGTTGCTGGTGAATCTGCAGCATTAACCCATGTCGAGTCTCACTGATCTGAGTACAGTGTTTATGTTGCTGGTGAATCTGCAGCAT
Organism: Albula glossodonta; assembly: GCA_019788955.1. Lineage (NCBI taxonomy): Eukaryota > Metazoa > Chordata > Actinopteri > Albuliformes > Albulidae > Albula > Albula glossodonta. Next base: position 112,842 of record JAFBMS010000149.1, read on the forward strand.
TAACCCATGTCGAGTCTCACTGATCTGAGTACAGTGTTTATGTTGCTGGTGAATCTGCAGCATTAACCCATGTCGAGTCTCACTGATCTGAGTACAGTGTTTATGTTGCTGGTGAATCTGCAGCATTAACCCGTGTCGAGTCTCACTGATCTGAGTACAGTGTTTATGTTGCTGGTGAATCTGCAGCATTAACCCGTGTCGAGTCTCACTGATCTGAGTACAGTGTTTATGTTGCTGGTGAATCTGCAGCATTAACCCATGTCGAGTCTCACTGATCTGAGTACAGTGTTTATGTTGCTGGTGAATCTGCAGCATTAACCCGTGTCGAGTCTCACTGATCTGAGTACAGTGTTTATGTTGCTGGTGAATCTGCAGCATTAACCCATGTTGAGTCTCACTGATCTGAGTACAGTCTTTATGTTACCAGTGAATCTGCAGCATTAACCCATGTTGAGTCTCACTGATCTGAGTACAGTGTTTATGTTACCAGTGAATCTGCAGCATTAACCCATGTCGAGTCTCACTGATCTGAGTACAGTGTTTATGTTACCAGTGAATCTGCTGCATTAACCCATGTTAATATTGTACCTTTTATAACCACAGCCTTCCCAATGCATATAGCACCATCTGCCAGAGAGAGACGATCGAAGCGCACTATTTAAGACCGTAACAATGAAGAGATTAAACGCCGCACTTTCAGTTTATCTCACCACACGCCTCCACTGCCAACTCTTTTTGCAGGCATCTCTTGTTTTGGAACAGATTAGAGAAAAATATAAAGTAGAGAATAAAATATATGAAAAATAAAAGCTTGGTTAAATTATCCGAAACTGAGTTATGTTTTCAGTCACTGGATTTGAGAAAGCTGTCTTAGGTTGCATTGTACATTAGCGGAGCCACAATACATTAACATGCAAGTGATGACTATCACCCTCAACTGCCTCCATCAGACAGCAGAGCCTCCCATTGCCCTAGGTGCCTGGCAAATATAAAAAGTAGCTCTTCCTTGGTGTAAATAATCTTAATTCCTTTATAAATATGATAAATTGTCAGTAGTTTGGTTCAAGGCTGGCAGCCCTGCAGAATGCCTACAGGATATTCTGTGTTCCGAGCACATTCATGTATTTTTTCTCCTCTTTCAGCATTATTATTTTATTTGACTTTTAACTTTTATTTTACCTTTTCATCTTCCTGACTGTAAAGCACTTGAGATTCTCTCAGAACAAAAGGTGCTAATACAAATAAAATTCATTGTTATTATTTGACTGTTATGGCTTCACTTTTATGGTTTATATCACCTTTTAAAATTAGTTACTTTATAAGAAATATATTCCTGGTATTTCAGCATGCCTTTTGTGGCTCATACTTTCACAAATATGAAGACATCCCATCTAACCCACCTAACCGATTCAGAGTGAACCTTCCCCTGTGCGAGATTTCCATGTCACTCTTTCATAGCGGGTCTCATTCCTCCGTCTTAATTAGAGAGTTAATCAACACTTGCCTACAAGTATATTTCATAACTGCTCGCTCGTCTGTAACCTCCTCATCAAATCTCTTTCTGCAAATACGCATTTACAGCGATACTTGATGAATAAGCATCCTTTACTTCTATTTACTCTGCTGGGTTCCAGCCATGATAGCTGCAGGTCTCCACTGTGGCTCATAGTAAATTGGTGGAAGGCTACAGCCACATGTTTGTTCTGCTGCTAATAAATTATAAGGTGGCCACTTCAAATGTATTGTGAGGCTGACAGAAAATACTGACTGGCTTATGGTGATACTCATAAAAATGCAAATTTAAATCATTAGAAAATCTCTCGGCTGGTGATATCTCAACATAGACGCGAATAGTCATGCAGAACAGGGCTGAATTATCTTAATTATCTTGAATTAACCATCTTAATTATTATGAAGTGATCAGATACGTGTTTTTGCTTGGAAACAATGGGATTTTAAGAGATTCAAAGGTGGAAACATAACAGATGAAATACTCTTGGAGGGTAGCGATAGGCGTCGTGACCACACATGAGCAGGGATTAGGAAATGACAAAAACAAGAGGAAGAGAGAGAGGGAAGCGGTACATATGAACAGTGACATAAACACTGACTTCGCGCATGGAGAAGAGGAAGGAGAATGAGAGCAGGAATGGAGCATGCTGGGGATCTTCAGCCAGCCGTGGGTTCCTTTGGTCTCTAACTAAATAAAGAATGGCAATCGATCGTGGCAGGCAGAGCAAGACAGGCGTAAGGAAATTGAAAATTATTCCTGATGCGTGTAGGAGTCGTTCACAGACAGGGAAACTCATTCATCTGCCAGTGGGCCCGCTCTGATCCCAGGGCCGGAAATCAAATATCTCTGAGTTGAAGCGCTGTGACCTGCCTTTCGCTGAACAAAAACGCCAGCAAGACCTGGCTCTGGGGATCACGCCCCCAGCCCACAATAACAAACAATTATAGAAGATTTTCCGGAAAACCAGATGAGAAGAAAAGGGGGTGTGGGGGTGGGAATGATAAGATGTGTGTTTTAAAGTCATCCTTACAAAATGCATGGTAACTAAGGAATAATCCACTGGTTGTCTTTTTGAGAACTGTCAGCTCTAGTCTCAGGGATTTGCAGCGTCACAGTTCAATTTATTTCTTATTAAGTGACTGGTAAGAAATGGAAAAGTAAGCAAAGGTTTACAGCCCAGATTTTCCTGTACGATGACATATCATTTAATGAAGCAGCAACACAAAACAAAAAAAAAAATCTGTCTCTTTTTGGCACTTATGCATAAAAATCATGTTCAATATTTAAACCGTGTTCAGGATCTGATGATAAATCCCTTCATGAATAGTTATATATCATTGTGCACAAATCTGAAACCTGCCCAGCCTCGGCACCACAGCCTTCTCCAGGCCATTCCTAACCTTTTCATACAGCTAAGGGGACCATAAACACCTCAAAGGCTAGCAGGACTCTTTGGGCTAAAGATGCTTTATTACCAGTTTTTATTAACATTCTCATTCTAAGGACAAATTTACCATAACCCTCAGAATTGTATTGTGCCTTTCTTTCACAGCAGTGTCATGTATACAGAGTTATGGATTCCCATGTTTAGTTTCATTTAGTTATATATTTAATTTTCATGAAACCAATGTGTCAAACCTTTCCATCAGTGTGCATTTATATTCCAGGCATATAGCCAATGCCCTTACCCACAGTGACTGTCAGAGATTACATTTTTACTCACTGTACACTTATATAGCTGGGTATTTACTGAAGAAATTGCTCATGGGTACATCAGCAATGGGAATCAAACCTGCAACCTCCCAGTTATAAGCTCCTCAACTATTATACCACACTGCTACCCCTACTGTGAAAAATAAGCAATGTGAAAATATTAGCATGTCAACATCAATTGAAACCTAACAGGTTTAAGTGCTACCCTCTTGCTGCGAAATCAGCTGGCTGCTGGAGGGGGGGGGGATGGATGAGTCGCTCAGTCGCTCAGATTTACCCCCCACAACCGCCAACAGGCGGGGCACACCACTGGGCTGGAGCCGGCGATCGAGAGTGAGGGATGAGATCTGGGTTCAAGCAGAGAAAACACGGCGATGCGGACAGTATGGGTGTAATTCAAGCATAATTATTGAACAGTGATCCAGCACTGCCACCGGCTGAAATCACCGGCGCTGATGAGAGCAGCTAGCAGTCACCAGTGGGAGGAAGAGTAATGACAGCCTCTTTTATTTTCCACTAATGACATCATAAATCTGACTGCTAGCATTAAACTTTAAAAGAGATCCAAAGGGAAATTATGCACCACAATTAAATGGAAATTGGCCTGTTGGTCACTCTTCTCTCACTTTTTTTTTTTTTTTTTGTTAAACAGGAATTGCTTTGTTTTCCATAAAACTGATATGACCTCACATAAACTTAGGACCGAGCAGGGAGCAGTGGGCAAGATGCAGCAGGGTGGTGCTTCTTCCTTCAGGCCCGAGGTTCAGCCTGCAGTATGATGTCTGGGTGCAGATGTGGTAGCAGAGCAGCAGTGGTGGTTGTCGGCGTGGTGGTCAGAATTTATGTAAGAATATAAATTATGCAGGAGAATCTGAGTGCCAGTCGATCTTAATTGTGCCCCTTTTTATTGGTTAAGACTGACATTAAATGAAAATCACATTAATAATTACAGACAATATCAGGCTCATTTAGCATTTACTGACCCTAAGGTTGCCTGGGGCTAAACACTGACCGGACTAGATTTTGAGATGTAGAGCTGGAAACAATTTGAGGTCTGTCTGTCTGTCCGTCTGTCTCTCTCTCTCTCTCGGCTCAGTCACAGAGCATTGATTAAAAACAACGATTACGCCATCCCTCAGCGTACGCACTCCTCAGAGTCATTCTGAGCGGCATTAAGGTGCTCTGCAGAGCTCCGTCTCATGGGCTGCTCTTCGTTATTTAATTTTATCATTATATTATCTACCCGCTGAGCTGCTGACCTTGCCCAGGGCCCACCCCCACACCTTACCTTTTACATACGCTGCATTCATACAGTAGGATCATTTGCTGGCAGAGGGAAGCTTAAGCTGGGCTAGGGCTACAACTGCAGTGTCTCCACTGGCAGTCAAACCTAATACCTTGTGGTTAAAGGTCCATTTCTCCAGCAACCGCAAGGCTCTCTAATCCCTACACCTGTGCATACTGTACCCGTCTCTTTCTAAGGTGTGTCACCTGAGTTTTCACTGCGCTCAGGATTAAAAGTTACGCGCTATTTAAAACACCACTTGCTTTCTAACAGGGAAAAAAATTCTACTAGATGATAGAATGGTTGTTTTGAGCTCTCTTTATTTGTTGGGTACTTAAAATCACATTGTGACATCATAGAAAAGCATAAAAAGAATATTAAAAATTGCTGTTTGTGTTGCTGATGTTACTTGTGGCGCACTGCTTCTCATCATTCATACCTGCTTATTTATTTATAACACACAGAACGTAACCAGCTTCTGTTTGACTGATATTAATGTCATATGGCCCCATACTTCCATAACAGCCAATATTGTTTTTATTTAGCATATTTTTGTGTTCTCCTTTAAAATGTAATTATTTCTTCTGTGTTCAGACAACAAAGGGGAAGAAAAAAACTGTTTATGAAGCAGTGAAGCAGGTATAGGAAATTAATGTGCTTGTCGTCTGATTTGGCAGTAATTCGCTGCTTTTGTCTGATATTCTGATCATAAACGCACACGGTAATTCTCTCTCCCTGTCAGTCCTCAATAAATTCCTCCATTATCTCATTCCCGACACGAGATCTGAGCTGTGCAGCATTTTTCATATTCCGCCTTCAAAAATAAACATTTTTTTCATTTCGCCATTACACACCTTCCTTTTACATGACACTTTATTATTGCATGCGTTTTTTACTTTTACTGCCACTAACAAAACCAGACGTTAATTAAATGAAGCATGCACACACACGTGCTAGCACACATACACGCACACACACACATATACACTAAGACAAAACCTTGAAACCTATTCAGATGCATTTAATCAAATTAGTATCATATAAACTCATTCAGTGGACACTAGCGTCACCCCACCCACCCACCACCCCCCACCTCAGATACTTAATGAAGACACACTGCTCATGCAGGGCCTCTCAGGTGATAAGAGAGAAAATCAATTGCTGGCACTGCACCACAGGTGCTTGGCTGGAGAGGCTGAGCTGAGCTGGGGGGCAGGGGGGCTGGGGTAGGGTGGGGTGGGAGGGCTGTGTGGTAACAGCACGGATGGGGAGATAAGGAGGTGGAAGTGGACTGACGGGAGCCAGCGGAGGCCCAGCTGTTCACAGCTGCGCTGCGCCATCCGGCCCTGCAGCCTGAGGAGACTCTTTCCACAGCTGAGACCTGCTCAGGTCACCCTCTGCTCACGGCAAATCCAGGCACAGGCCACTCGGAAACTCCCTCCAGGAGCCCTTCAGTCAGAGACATCCCATAACCCTACTCCACTGTTTCCACGACTACTCCTCTCGGGCAATGTACCACACAGAACTTCCCTAATTCACAATCTAATTATCCTCAGGTTGGTTCCCCGACCCCATCCTTTTTCTCCATCCTCAGAGATCCCCAGGTTGTGCGCGATACAGTGTAAAACAGTTTGAGCCTCCTCAAACCCCTATACAGATATGTGTACTACCGTGTTCCCTGCACCCAAACACAGGTTACTGCTGCTACACACTCGCCCACTCACCACTGTGACCCCTTCACACACTACTAACAACACAGCACAATATCAGTGCTATGTCACATTACAGCAGGGGCAAGCAGTTTATTTTACTCACAGCATCTGGTAGCCAGTGGGTCCCTGCCATGTATTTGGGATAAACTACAGCAGTGGCAATCAGGGGAACCCTGGCTGATTTTAACTCACCCGTCCCCTGCCTGCTGCTGCTGCTGCTGCTGTTAACCCCACGATACTGCTGGCTGATTACAAAGCTTTATATAGGCTTTATAAAAGGGGATTACAGGTGCTATATAGATGTAATTCATCATTACTCATCATCATCATAATATGAGAGTGAGCGCATGCGAAGTGTTTAAAATAGCGTATTAAAACGCAGCACACAGTATAATGCTATAATGCTCACAATAAAGTACACAATATGCTGTAATCTGCACAATATGGTTGTGCTGCATGTGTGAATTTCCGTTTAGAAATGTTTATATAAATAATACAAAAAAACATTTAAAATTTATTTCAGCATGAAAAAAATGGAGTAAGAGTTGTCCTGGTGAATTTTCTGCATCATATAAATAAAAAATGCGTGTTTATATGGTATAGAATATGGTTGGAACATATTGCTTTCCATCCACTTAATCTGAAAAATATGGAGGTTACAACATATGGGGAGATATTGAACTTGTTATAAAATCGTTGAGGAAAAGCCACACAGTGTAGCGTCTATAAAAACGTCTTTTCGTAATGTGATTGAGCTCACTGCATTTTCAGAAATCACTGCAGAATATTTGTGGATGCTAATTGCATGTTCTCTCATTTGGGTAATCAGACACACCGATCCGCGGGGAAGTATTTCTCAGTCGATTTCCGTGTTTCTTCAGCAAAGGAACTTTATTGTTTAACATAAACACGTACTCGTATTTACGGCGAGATATAAATCATGCAGCTAAACCACAGCTTTCTGTGCATATGTTGGAATATATGGCTCTCTAGTGTTGGTGTGCTAGACTTCCCTAAGGTGCTGTGTATTGTTGCATTGTTATATATACACCGGCCCTCAGTGTTTTTCCTCCCTGTTATCAGATATAGGGCATGTAGAAAAGCTGGTCCTCCTCATCTGAGAGACACCTGAGCAGTGATCCAACCTCCGTCCAAATGGAGTCCCTGCACACACCTTGATCTCAGAGAGATTAAACACCTGTTAATATTAAAAGCCTGGGTGTGCAAACAGCTCTACAATCAAGTATTAATTAAAAATGCTTGTTGTCACCAATCAATATTTTGGCATAGTTAAATAGAATACGCTGCGGCTGTCTGTATTTGCAACAATATCCACATTGTTCAATGACAAACAATGGACATATTTCACAAAAAGTATAATTTATTGTTACACAACACCCAGAAGACCACAGTAAAAACACCCCCCCCCCCCACCCACAAAAAATTAATGAAAAAATGTGCAGTTTCTGTTGTGGAAACTATGCAGGACACAGGGATGTGGGTCAATGGATTTCTGCAGTCTGTGTGGGGTGTCTGAGTTATGAATATGTTTATTTAAAGTAGTTAATTTACTTGTAGTCGACTCTTGTGGGCCCCGTAAGATGCACACTGAGTACAATTGACCCAGTGATCATTGCTTACTAAGGAGTTCTGGCTGTTTGAGGAAACAGGTGAAAATTAGGAACTGATGTTGTGAAACTGAGTTCTAAGGGTCTGAGCCTCGATTAGAGACAATCCACATCCACAAGAAAAAAGCCTACAAAATTTGAGCACTAGTGTGGGTCATGCATACTTTTAGATAAAGAGTTCTGATTAAGATGTATGAAAAAGGAAATGTTTGTTTGTAGTCGTAAAACACAATCACACAATACCCTGTCATTTTTCTTGTTTATCGGTCTTATAAATATTATATGACAAAACAGATACAAATTGGTGTCATTAGTTTGATCAATTATTAGATTAATTTATGAATTAACATTGCTAGAAACAGTTTATGCCGCAGGAACCATCTCTCCTTAGTTATAAAATCATAGTCTGCACCATTTATCCTCCTGTTTAGCACTTTTATGATTAAAAACTCCTACCTGTGACGTGTTACTTGTCAAAACATTGTAGTATCTCTGTGTTTCCTCTGTACTCTAAAAAGTCTTTATAGTTTTTGTTATTTTTCTTCATTCTGTTATAATTGGTTTATAGAGATGTTATTAGGCTTTCAGACTCAACATTTTTAGCACACTGCCTGTCCCTGCTGTTGGACTGAGCTCTGTCCCAGGTGTCTACTTCTCTACTGACCATGTATGCCGAGTTCATCCATAATTGCAATTGTTTATTTCAGAAAAAACAGTCAGAGCTCAGGCTTGCTGTGACTCAGTGATTATGTTATGCTTTTAAAAGTAATAACACTAAAACTGTAAAATGTATCAAGAGGCAGTTTAAACAGGATGAACAAAGGCTATGGTACAGTGTAGTTTATTTGTTCAGTCTACCAAATATGTCCTCAAGTACATGAGTCCAAATACTCATTTGCGAGTTTAAATAATGCTACATATCAATAATGATGAACGAAAGTGCTTATCAGCGTATGCGTTTATTGTGACATTGCCTGTCACGACCTCACAAGCAATGTCAGCGCTTGGAAATGGTTGACAGAAGATGCTTTTGCTGCTGGAAACTCTCTTTTTTCAAGTCACCAGACAGGCCACAGCCTTTGGTGAATGGCAGAGCGCAGTGACGTCTTAAAGGAGAGAAAAGCAACCCCATGCTATTATGTAACTTTGACGAAGAGCACGGCTGAGTTTTTTTTTTTTTTTTAATAGCACAGGGTTATTATTGTACCCATTTTTGATCATATTTCTGTGGCAGTGTGTGCTGTTCATACATTAGGCCCACTGCAGAGGATAACAGCAGCACAGAGCACTGGTCATTGAAGACCTGTGCGTGTTAAAGAATGGTTTGCAGGTTCCCTACAGAGACCCACTCACTGCAGTCACTGTATCATTTAGCTGGGTAACCTGCATTACGTCTGTAATGTAGATAACCTTTGGGGAGTACCTTCTGATGAAGAAATTGCACTAATTGTGCTAATGTTGGCTAACATAAATATTTATAGAACTTAAAAATGTATGGTCCACTAAAACATTTATTTCAATCAATATACAGTTTATTTTTTTATACAGAATTTGAAATGAAAGATTTACTAATTTTCATAGACGGTCTAAAGCAGTCCAATAAAGTTAATAAGAACGTTTTTGCAGGCTCCATTGATTCAGTTGTTTCATTAAGTTTCATAAAGTTTTTCAGACTCTGCTATTTCAATCTTTTTAATTATTCCCAACATCATCCCTCTTTGGAGGACTTTTTTAATTTTGCTTTTTTACAACCATAAAACCTAAGATGCTAATGTACACCTTACTAATCTATGGGAAAGGTGCACAGTTTTTCTTCACCGCTAAAACATTCATTTTCTTTGACAATTTCTGTGATGCTTTTTATATCTGTGGAATAAATAAGGCAGGTGTTGTAATGGAAAAGTGTTGAAGTCTCAGACATCACATGAATGTACGTTGGAAGCCCGTCAGTGCATTAATTAAGAGCTGCATTTGAGTTCAGCGTATTACAACCTCAGCTGATTCTTATATTCCCCATATGGTCATTCGAACTGCAGTGCTAAATCATTCCTAGGAACCTATAAAATGAAAGTGTAAGGGTTTGCTTGATGGAAATATAATAATTTTTAATAATTCATTATCCTGCAGCTATCTCTCACCAAGAAATGAATGGCCGTTTGAATGGGTGAAACATATTCCTGTGTTCACAGTAATGAAACACAGTTCTAATTGGCAGACAGCACTGGTGAATGTTCAAACCCCCTATAATGTCCCTTATGTATAATGTCCCTCTATGTAAGCCATCTACTCCCTGTCATGGGGAGGGATCAGCAAATGGAAATTTAAGTACAACTGGACTATTAGAATAAAGCCCAGTTGTGATGTCACAACAGGGGCTAATTCAACACTGTCCATGCAAAAACAAGGTCATAAAAAGAGTTCACCAGTGCGAATTTTCATGAATGGATACACTGTCCCTTATGTTTTCATATGAAAAAAGTCATTGTAATTGTTTCACCAATGGCTAAAGTGGAAGTGACACTAACTCTTAACTAAACTTGACTTGAATGTAATAATGTCCTAGCACCAGAAGTACAGAGCACAAACCTGCTCTGTTAATCTAGAGACAGGTGTGCACTCTCCGCCATGGTCTTTGAGCAAAACACTGACCCGTCGCCACGCCAAAACGAACGGCGACGCCAAACAACTGCTCCGAAACACATTGGCTCTGTTTGGAGTCTGATCAGGCAACAGGGATGATTTGCCGGAGATATTAATCATTGGATTGCCCCTCTCTACTGAAGTGAATTATCCACCATAATTGCTGGTATCTGCGGTAGCGAGGGGCTCCAGATGGGAATCCAGTGTCCGATAGATAAATCAGCCTGATAACGGTCCCGATCTGCCCGCTCACTGTGAATTATTAGCGTTTCATTTCAGTATCTGATGGAAGGGGGTATTTGAGACCTTTGATCTGGCATTGCTGTTGCAGTAAGTTGGTTGTCCTCAAACGACTTCATAGGGAATATATTTCAGTCACTAATATAATTGTGTTGCCTTGCTGTAAGTAAATGTGAAGGTGATTTATGGATTACTGTAGTCATTCATTTGTGTAAAATGAATTGTTTGATCACAATCTCTTGATGCTGCTGGCCATATACTTTAGTCCCCTGCATTACATTGTTTGTTCTGCCTCAGTTTTTTTTTTTTTTGTAAATTCTTATGTCTTTATACAAAAACAAATTGCTAAATGAATAAATAAATTAATAAACAAATAATAAACACAACCAGCAATATAAACAAATATTGTTAAATCCAGTGTTGCAAAAGAGAACCGGCTTATGAAAGTTTGGATTGATGTCTTTGACTGTATTATCCATTGTTAGTTGATTCAAGTATTGTGTTTATTTTTCATTGTTTTTCTGTGTTTTACGCTTGAGGCGCTTATCAAATTTGAGATTTTTTTTTAAATAATACAATTAATTACAGTTTACTAATTAAAATATTCCATGTGCAACTGAATCACCTTCTGTGTTGCACTATGTAACTGCCTGTATTAATTAAATCAAAAATTAGTTTTCTTAAATAATTATTTAAATGAAAATATAGTATAGTTGTGTAAAACATGTTTGATGATTTATAGACTTAAATATGCTGGACTCTTGTTTTAGGAAAGTCAGAGGACAGAATGTTCTCAATTACTAAAACCCAAACTCAGTTTTTACTCCCTCCTTGTTTGTCCCAAACTTTAATCTAAAATGGTTTTGAAATGAAAAAAAGAAACCCCCCTAAAGGTAAGCTGTTTGACATTACACAAGCTGATGTTTTCAGTTTTAAGAGAATCCCAAAACCATTTGTCCTCAACAAGAATACTCCTATGCTGTAGCTAAGCAAATTTTCTTTCAGGTTCGGAAGGAGACTGAAAGAAAATTTGCTTAGCTACAGCATAGGAGTATTCTAAAAGAGGTACAGGTGCTTGCCAAAACAGAACCCAAAGTGCAACTTGTGGTATTAAAGTAAGAAATCTGTAGCGAAACTCTAAAGGACCTTTGTGATAGCAAAACAACCTCAAGCGATCCAGGCTAACCCCAAACCTCTCCGGTAACAGTACGTCAGTTAAAAAAAGGATATTGTTTGTTTTTCTTATTCTATATTCTTCCCACCCAACATGGATCACAGTTCCTCTAATGCACATGCCAGGAAGCTCATGTTTGTTGACACTACAAATGCGACTCCGATCACATTTTGTCTGCGTCAGAGGAACACAAAGTCAACATATGATCGGTTCACAAGCAGGTGACTCGTCAGCCAGGAGAGGGCACCAGAGAGCAATGAGACTAAGCATTCTAACAGCAATAACCCCTATTCTCCATTGTGAGCCTGGGCCAATGGCTGCCTCACCAATGTGGACTTCCAGTGACAGGCAGTTATAGCACAGCAGTGACTCACGGACCCAGCTGAGGGACACACAGCCACACCATAAACCTATGGTTATACTCCATCAGCTACCTGAAGGCTAACCCTTCTGATTTAAAAACACATGTGGCCCAGGCTACCGCTAACACTTAGCATGCCACAAACCCCTCCACTCCCCTCAGAAGAGAGAGTGCATTGGGATTTCATTGTCACAAGAAGTGAGTACTTTGCTGTGACATAAAGTAGAGCAAGGCTTCCCAATCTCAGTCCTGGGAATCCCTGAGTATGCTGGGTTTTGATTTAGCCGACTTAACAAGGTGTTAATTGAGCTTTGGTCTTCAGGGGCAGGTTTACGCTAACAAACCTGACTGACTGATTAAGTTAACCTTAACCCAAGCACGAAAACCCAGAAGCACACTCACATACACATGCGTATAGACACATGAGAATACATGCGTATTCCTAGTTTCCTCAAGAAATCGTGAAATTTTCTGGAACAAAGTCTAGGATGCTCACAAGTCCCGAGGACTGAGTTTGGGAAGCGCTGGATGAGAAGCCAATGCTACAAAATGCCACTCATCACCCATATTCAGATGGTATGCCAGGCTCGGTCTTCTCCTGGAGGTTTTGTTTGGTGTTTTTTTTGTTCTTTTGTGTAAGTATGAGAGAAGATAAAACTATGAGGTGTAACTCTGAGTTTTCATGGTTAAATATATAAAAAATAAAAGGGGAATGAGCGGCCCCGGAGAGAGGGCAGGGGGGCCCGGGGCTCAGGATGAGGAGAAAAACACTGGGAGTCTCATTAATCACGCTGATGGATTTCCATACTGCTTTTTATTTCTTTATATACAGCATTTCATTTCCTCCTATTTTTCTTTAAAGATTTTCTGGGAGATTGCGTGCCTGTATGTGTGTCTGTTTGTGTGTGTGCGTGCGTGCGTGCGTGCGTGCGTGCGCGCTCGCATCTCTTTGCGTTTGTGTGTTGCCGGCTCTTTGGGCTCGGTTTCTTCCCTCTGTGAATCTAAGTGATTGGTCTTTTTAGTTCTTTAGTGCTAGTTTATGAGCGTGAAAGTCTTTATTTCTTTTATCTGGATTTTATGAGAAAAATGAAAAAAACTCCAGTCGGGCTGCTCTGTATCTTAATACTTGGCAAAAAAAGGAGTAACGATTCTGCAGAAGTACAAATCTGATTTCTGATCATATGGTTTTCTTTTTCTCTAAAGGGAACTAAAAAATGTATACAGAAGGCAGTATTTAAATTCTTAATGAATAAGATCTGTGTTTTAAATTCCAGCCATCAGCTCAAGCAGCTATACCCCCTTCCACCGGCCTTACCTTTACCCACCAGCTCTGCCTCTTATCTCCCTCTGATTCTGCCACCCACCTTTACCAGACTTACCCCCTCCCTGTTCACCTGATCAATACCAGGCTGTCAGAGCGATTTGTCAGACGGCAGAAATCCACAGGGCAGTGTGGGAGAGAGCCGCGTTGACCCATGCGCTGACAGCTGACAGGTCTCCCGGCCCGTTTCTCTGAGTAATGATGTACCATACCGCGCTGCCTTAGTGTGCTGCACTGATGAGGTTTACTGCGTCACTTCAGAGAAAGGTGAATTTAGCAACACCACAGTGCGTCACAGACAGGTGAGTTAAAATATACACCTGAGAACATAACAGCAAGGTGAATCTCACTGCGCTATATCAACCCAGGATTAATTTACTAAAGCTGCAGTCTGGAGGGGTGAACTTCACTACAGTCTCATTCGAAGGTGAATTTTATCACACTCCAGTGACATTAAGCTTGGTGGATAGGCTAAGGCACGTTCCACTGAGCCCAGTCACAGTGCACTGCAGTTTGCCATGTTTTTACCACAGTGAACATCAGCAGTGGACTGTCTTACAGGGTTAAGTCTGACACTCAAACAGGGGTAAGGAGGAGGATTCATCGGGCAGATTGAACAAATGCAGATTCTAAAACACTCTTTCAGTGGTAAATAAATCAAACCTGCTTCTTTTTTTTTTTTTTTTTTTTTTGTTTAGTTGGATACTCTCTCAAGCAATTTGGGTTAAGTACAGTACCTTGCTTGAGGGCACAAGGTGCACTGTTTGCAAATTTGCAACCTCTAAATTACAGAACTGGGTCCCTAACCATTACTCTACGCTGCCCATACAGAATGTTCTCACCTGTAAATGTTGAGCCCGGCAGCCTGAGGTCTCTGCATGGCCGTAAGATGGCTGACGTGAGCGTCTGCACCTCTTGCATTGGAGATGAGCCTCTGCCCTGTGATGTAGTTATGTTTATTCAGTTTATGCTGTCATAATTTCGAAGCATGAATTTAATGCAGGCCTTACAAATGTTTTCAAGGATTTCAGTTTTTATGATTTGGGAGATCTGACAACATTCAATGCGTACAATAACAAGCAACTGTGCCCTGAAGTTAAAGAGTCTACTGGTCCCCCGGTCTTTAACATGCGACTGTGCCCTAAAGGTATAGAGTCTACTGGTCCCCCGGTCTTTAACATGCAACTGTGCCATAAAGTTAAAGAGTCTACTGGTCCCCTGGTCTTTAACACGTGACTGTGCCCTAAAGGTAAAGAGTCTACTGGTCCCCCGGGCTTTAACATGCGACTGTACCATAAATGTAAAGAGTCTACTGGTCCCCCGGTCTTTAACATGCAACTGTGCCCTAAAGGTAAAGAGTCTACTGGTCCCCCGGTCTTTAACATGCGACTGTGCCCTAAAGGTAAAGAATCTACTGGTCCCCCGGTCTTTAACATGTGACTGTGCCCTAAAGGTGAAGAGTCTACTGGTCCCCTGGTCTTTAACATGCGACTGTGCCCTAAAGGTGAAGAGTCTACTGGTCCCCCGGTCTTTAACATGCGACTGTGCCCTAAAGGTAAAGAGTCTACTGGTCCCCTGGTCTTTAACATGCGACTGTGCCCTAAAGGTGAAGAGTCTACTGGTCCCCCGGTCTTTAACATGCGACTGTGCCCTAAAGGTGAAGAGTCTACTGGTCCCCCGGTCTTTAACATGCGACTGTGCCCTAAAGGTGAAGAGTCTACTGGTCCCCCGGTCTTTAACATGCGACTGTGCCCTAAAGGTAAAGAGTCTACTGGTCCCCTGGTCTTTAACATGCGACTGTGCCCTAAAGGTAAAGAGTCTACTGGTCCCCCGGTCTTTAACATGCGACTGTGCCCTAAAGGTAAAGAGTCTACTGGTCCCCTGGTCTTTAACATGCGACTGTGCCCTAAAGGTGAAGAGTCTACTGGTCCCCCGGTCTTTAACATGCGACTGTGCCCTAAAGGTAAAGAGTCTACTAGTCCACCGGTCTTTAACATGTGACTCTGCCCTAAAGGTGAAGAGTCTACTGGTCCCCCGGTCTTTAACATGCGACTGTGCCCTAAAGGTGAAGAGTCTACTGGTCCCCCGGTCTTTAACATGCGACTGTGCCCTAAAGGTGAAGAGTCTACTGGTCCCCCGGTCTTTAACATGCGACTGTGCCCTAAAGGTAAAGAGTCTACTGGTCCCCCGGTCTTGATTGTCTCAGTCCTCAGCTCATTTGCGGCCCTAAATGTATTTTAATCATCTGTATGTTTGACAGCAGATTATTTTTCTCCCCTTGCAGCTGTTTTTTTGACGTAATTATGTGCATATTAACTGCCTTTCCATTTACAAGAGCATCATGCGCTCAAATGATTTATATTTATTTATTTTTTGTTTGATCTTCTGTTTGTTATTGTAATTATCCCATGCATCATAAGTCAACCCAGAATATGGTCAATGGCTAAACGGCAGAACAGGAACACTGCAGGACAAAACGATGACTCTATTATGCCGTATTCCTCTTCTCTGTGGTGGTACACAGGCTTCCTCATTACACTTCAGTGGTGCGCCACTTAAAAAGCGGCTCTTGAATTAGCCCTCCATTCTTTCCACTTGACAGTGAGGGTGTTATTAAAACAGACCTGAGCACATTGAAGTCATTCAGCCTGTTAAAGAAAAGGAAAAAAAACCCTTTTCAGTTCAGTACTCCGTACTTCAGGGGTTTTCCATCCCCCTCGCAGAGCGTAAAGAGGTGTTGAACGCCTTTCCCTGAACGCCCCCCCTCCAGTCATGTTACGCTATCAAGTTCAGAGCCATGAATCGATAAAAGCTCCCCTCTAACATGCAGTCTCTGCCTTAGCTCTGCCCCGTGGTGCCAGAATTTAAAAATCACTGAATGCAACCTTGTAGACCAGCAGAATAAATTTCACACACCAGAGTTACAGTAATGTTGTCTAATGCTATGAGAATTTCATCAGGCCCATGTGGACCTATCCATGTGAGACTGTCCTGGATGTCATTCACTTCCACTCATACTGGTTGTTCTTACACGCTTGGAAAAAAAAGTGCTTTCTAGCACCTTTGAAGGTTTTTCATTTGTCCTACTGGGGTTCATTTTAGACACAGGTACCTTTAAGGGGTTCTTTATATGACCCTCAGAATAAGGTTCTAGAGAAAACCTGTGAGTGAAATCCATATCAAAGAAGAAGCTTTAAGGGTTCCCCAGCAGGGCACGCGAAGAACCCTTTAGGAACCTTTTCTCCTAAGAGTGCAGGTGAGAGCTCTTATGCTGCTTGGAAAAGTATATGTGTATCATATTGTATGGTATCATTTTGTATTCTTATTTATTTACTTAATAAATGAGATCTTTATCTAGGGAAATACATATTTTTGCATATTATCGATTAATAAAGCTGTAGATTTATCTGCAAAGCCAATCAAGGTTAATTATTTCCTCAAGTGCATACTGACAGAACTCTGAGCTTTGACATTCCTGTTCTTTTTCTTTTTTTTACCACTACAACAGTATTAATGATTTTATTTCTTGTCATTTCTCTTGTTGTTTTTATCTGTGTCTATGTTGGTGTTCCCCCTCTCTCCCTCCCTCGCTCTCTCCCTCCCTGGGTAAGCCAGTTGACAGGTCCAAACTCTGAAATAAATTGCTGTGATGTGGTGAGTGGCCCATTAGCATGAAAAAGGCCCTCTTGCTTTGCTTCTATCTATATTTGGCCCCAATTTGCAACCATTCAGTTGCTTCCAGTCTTTTTCTCCATGTTTCAATAAAAGGGAAAGCTAGAATAGAGATGCTATGCGCTCAGTCCAGTCTTTGAACAGTCACTGTGAAAGAAAGAAAGTTATGGAGATAATACTTCCAGTCTATTTCCACAGAACATTTACAAACGCTCTGTTTCTAAGAGGTACGGTGTATATTCTGTGTTTACTGCGACAGCAGCAACACATCAATCCCCCTGACTGACAGTGCAGATGAAAACAGATGCAACTTAAGCTGTTTTCCTCTTCCTCCCTTTCTTCCAGCCTCCTTCACTCTCTCTCTCTCACCCTCTCTCTCTCTGCCTCTCTCTCTCTCTTACCCTCTCTCCTTGTTCCTCACGATAAGAGCCCATGAGTAATTACAGCCGAGAGTTACTGGTTTTAACATCAATAGGATTGCAGAGCTCAATAAAAAGAGAATGAGAGCATGTTTTCTGGCTGATTAAAATTCACTTGGTCTCTGTGGCTGCCTTTCAACTGAATGCATCCCGGGCTGCCCCTGCTGCATGGAGCTCGACACAAAGCGAGCGAACAGGACCCAGTCGCAGGGCACCACGCAAACACCTGCAGGTATAAGCTCTCCACATGGCAGCAAGCATGTCTCGATTTAAGAGATCATGAATACATTTTAATTGCTATTAATCCCAGTCTTTATCAAGATTAATCAGGGGTTTGTGTTTCTAATTACATTTGGTTATTCAGTCATGATTGTATTGTATTTTCTATGTCTGAAGAAAATGTTCATTGTGACCAAAAATGGCACTTTTTTTGTTAGCGGTTGTTCTATGTGGAGACCATATGCAACCTGTCACATGTCATGTGTCTGATCCTATTGTTTTACTGGTTCACCCCCCCCCCCCCCCATTTATTGGGTGTAATGTTGTTCTTTCATGAATTGGCCTGTTGATTATTCATCAGACACGCTGTGATTTTGAGAGCATCGTTGCCCTGGACCCGGTCATGATGGGGACACTTTGCCCCCCTGGGTGGGCGTCTGTGATGCACCTGAGGGTGTGATAGGACCAAAGACCCAATGACCATCCCCTTGGCTGGCGGAGAGCCTGACCGTCCCAGCATCCTCCCACAACTGCTTCATTCCGTCCCTCTTCCACTCGCCCACGGACACCAGAGCAGGATCCATCCCAAAATGTCCCGCAGATAAAATGTCCTCCAAACTGGAGCCAAGGTTGGGCTTGGGCTAGAGTCAGGGTTTGGATACGGTGCACCAGATCTGTGGACATAACGCCTGCTGGGTGTTTTGGCTTTTCATGGAAATTACTGGAACCCACCATCCTGAAACCCTTTTATCTGTCTCACCTTATTTGTAATAATAGAAGGCCATATTCCCTCTCTGATAGGTCATATTCCCTCACTGATTGGTCATATTCCCTCACTGATTGGTCATATTCCCTCTCTGATAGGTCATATTCCCTCTCTGATAGGTCATATTCCCTCTCTGATAGGTCATATTCCCTCTCTGATAGGTCATATTCCCTCTCTGATAGGCCATATTCCCTCTCTGATAGGTCATATTCCCTCACTGATTGGTCATATTCCCTCACTGATTGGTCATATTCCCTCTCTGATAGGTCATATTCCCTCACTGATAGGTCATATTCCCTCTCTGATAGGTCATATTCCCTCACTGATAGGTCATATTCCCTCACTGATAGGTCATATTCCCTCACTGATTGGTCATATTCCCTCTCTGATAGGTCATATTCCCTCACTGATAGGTCATATTCCCTCTCTGATAGGTCATATTCCCTCACTGATAGGTCATATTCCCTCTCTGATAGGTCATATTCCCTCTCTGATTGGTCATATTCCCTCTCTGATAGGTCATATTCCCTCTCTGATTGGTCATATTCCCTCTCTGATAGGCCATATTCCCTCACTGATAGGTTATATTCCCTCACTGATAGGTCATATTCCCTCTCTGATAGGTCATATTCCCTCTCTGATTGGTCATATTCCCTCTCTGATAGGCCATATTCCCTCTCTGATAGGTCATATTCCCTCACTGATAGGTCATATTCCCTCCCCCTGCATATGACATCATAGCCTGTAACAAGTGATCAGGATCCAGATAAAATGTTCAGGATCTAATCCTGCGCCAACAAGAATAATCTTATTTTAATGTGTCCGCTGGATTCAGGGGTTCATGGGACGCGCTACTTCAGGTTAAATTCACGCAACCTCCTGCTGGACCATGGACTCCACCGTCAGAATTAATCTGAATGAAACAAACAGCCTGAAAGAGAGGTCAAAATGTTGACTAATGCATACAATGGGTATGTATTTGTGTTCTCAGTGTGAGTCCACATCAAAGATATTTCCATAATCCTACTGCAATCCGAACTAACCCCTCCAGATAGAAAATTCCCTCATAATAATCTTAAAAGATATGATATATTAACAGACTGGCCTCAGATCTGTTGGTTAAAATAGCTTCAGTCAGGGAACAGTGCATACCTAGGGGCAGCTCAGCAATATCAGGGACATCCAGCGCAATCAAAATGCTTGCTTCCTTAGCGCTTGCTAGTTTGCTCTCAAAATCAAAACTTTTTGTATGTTCAGTAGTCAGCATGAAAAAAAGGGTCACAGTGAGAATGAGAATGTAAAGGGTAGGACCCAGGTTCTTATTGTTAAATCAAACCCTGAAAAAGGTACATTCAGGCAAGTATTTCATGCAATACTTTGCCTGTCACAGACCGCTCCCTCCAGGATAACTTGTCGAAAGTTGTCAGTGGAACACCTCACCGAGGGTTCAGTCTTGCTTTTCATGTGCAAGAGTAAGCTTTCAGTTAACAAAAGGACAATGCTGGAGTTTCCAGAATATTCTCAAGGAAAGATATAAACCAGAGAATACAAAGACTTACAACAGATACTGAAATTTAAGATTTCATCTACAGTCTCTCAGGTATACCATGATTTTATAGGTGCATTTGTGCGCAGATGGGCTACAGTCTGCATCCTGTTAAGACACTGCTCCAGTGTGTGGATGGGCTACGGTCTGCATCCTGTTAAGACACTGCTCCAGTGTGTGGATGGGCCCCACGGTCTGCATCCTGTTAAGACACTGCTCCACTGTGTGGATGGGCTACAGTCTGCATCCTGTTAAGACACTGCTCCAGTGTGTGGATGGGCCCCACGGTCTGCATCCTGTTAAGACACTGCTCCAGTGTGTGGATGGGCTACGGTCTGCATCCTGTTAAGACACTGCTCCAGTGTGTGGAGGGGCCCCACAGTCTGCATCCTGTTAAGACACTGCTCCAGTGTGTGTAGGGGCCCCACAGTCTGCATCCTGTTAAGGCACTGCTCCAGTGTGTGTATGGGCCCCACGGTCTGCATCCTGTTAAGACACTGCTCCAGTGTGTGTAGGGGCCCCACAGTCTGCATCCTGTTAAGACACTGCTCCAGTGTGTGTAGGGGCCCCACGGTCTGCATCCTGTTAAGGCACTGCTCCAGTGTGTGGAGGGGCCCCACGGTCTGCATCCTGTTAAGGCACTGCTCCAGTGTGTGGAGGGGCCCCACGGTCTGCATCCTGTTAAGGCACTGCTCCAGTGTGTGTAGGGGCCCCACGGTCTGCATCCTGTTAAGGCACTGCTCCAGTGTGTGGAGGGGCCCCACGGTCTGCATCCTGTTAAGACACTGCTCCAGTGTGTGGAGGGGCCCCACGGTCTGCATCCTGTTAAGACACTGCTCCAGTGTGTGGAGGGGCCCCACGGTCTGCATCCTGTTAAGACACTGCTCCAGTGTGTGGAGGGGCCCCACGGTCTGCATCCTGTTAAGACACTGCTCCAGTGTGTGGAGGGGCCCCACGGTCTGCATCCTGTTAAGACACTGCTCCAGTGTGTGGAGGGGCCCCACGGTCTGCATCCTGTTAAGACACTGCTCCAGTGTGTGGAGGGGCCCCACGGTCTGCATCCTGTTAAGACACTGCTCCAGTGTGTGGAGGGGCCCCACGGTCTGCATCCTGTTAAGACACTGCTCCAGTGTGTGGAGGGGCCCCACGGTCTGCATCCTGTTAAGACACTGCTCCAGTGTGTGGAGGGGCCCCACGGTCTGCATCCTGTTAAGACACTGCTCCAGTGTGTGGAGGGGCCCCACGGTCTGCATCCTGTTAAGACACTGCTCCAGTGTGTGGAGGGGCCCCACGGTCTGCATCCTGTTAAGACACTGCTCCAGTGTGTGGAGGGGCCCCACGGTCTGCATCCTGTTAAGACACTGCTCCAGTGTGTGGAGGGGCCCCACGGTCTGCATCCTGTTAAGACACTGCTCCAGTGTGTGTAGGGGCCCCACGGTCTGCATCCTGTTAAGACACTGCTCCAGTGTGTGGAGGGGCCCCACAGTCTGCATCCTGTTAAGACACTGCTCCAGTGTGTGGAGGGGCCCCACGGTCTGCATCCTGTTAAGACACTGCTCCAGTGTGTGGAGGGGCCCCACGGTCTGCATCCTGTTAAGACACTGCTCCAGTGTGTGGAGGGGCCCCACGGTCTGCATCCTGTTAAGACACTGCTCCAGTGTGTGGAGGGGCCCCACGGTCTGCATCCTGTTAAGACACTGCTCCAGTGTGTGGAGGGGCCCCACGGTCTGCATCCTGTTAAGACACTGCTCCAGTGTGTGGAGGGGCCCCACAGTCTGCATCCTGTTAAGACACTGCTCCAGTGTGTGGAGGGGCCCCACAGTCTGCATCCTGTTAAGACACTGCTCCAGTGTGTGGAGGGGCTACAGTCTGCATCCTGTTAAGACACTGCTCCAGTGTGTGGAGGGGCTACAGTCTGCATCCTGTTAAGACACTGCTCCAGTGTGTGGATGGGCCCCACAGTCTGCATCCTGTTAAGACACTGCTCCAGTGTGTGGAGGGGCCCCACGGTCTGCATCCTGTTAAGACACTGCTCCAGTGTGTGTAGGGGCCCCACAGTCTGCATCCTGTTAAGACACTGCTCCAGTGTGTGGAGGGGCTACAGTCTGCATCCTGTTAAGACACTGCTCCAGTGTGTGGAGGGGCTACAGTCTGCATCCTGTTAAGACACTGCTCCAGTGTGTGGATGGGCCCCACAGTCTGCATCCTGTTAAGACACTGCTCCAGTGTGTGGAGGGGCCCCACAGTCTGCATCCTGTTAAGACACTGCTCCAGTGTGTGGATGGGCCCCACAGTCTGCATCCTGTTAAGACACTGCTCCAGTGTGTGGAGGGGCCCCACAGTCTGCATCCTGTTAAGACACTGCTCCAGTGTGTGGAGGGGCCCCACGGTCTGCATCCTGTTAAGACACTGCTCCAGTGTGTGGATGGGCCCCACGGTCTGCATCCTGTTAAGACACTGCTCCACTGTGTGGATGGGCTACAGTCTGCATCCTGTTAAGACACTGCTCCAGTGTGTGGAGGGGCCCCACAGTCTGCATCCTGTTAAGACACTGCTCCAGTGTGTGGAGGGGCCCCACAGTCTGCATCCTGTTAAGACACTGCTCCAGTGTGTGGAGGGGCTACAGTCTGCATCCTGTTAAGACACTGCTCCAGTGTGTGGAGGGGCTACAGTCTGCATCCTGTTAAGACACTGCTCCAGTGTGTGGAGGGGCTACAGTCTGCATCCTGTTAAGACACTGCTCCAGTGTGTGGATGGGCCCCACAGTCTGCATCCTGTTAAGACACTGCTCCAGTGTGTGGAGGGGCCCCACGGTCTGCATCCTGTTAAGACACTGCTCCAGTGTGTGGAGGGGCCCCACGGTCTGCATCCTGTTAAGACACTGCTCCAGTGTGTGTAGGGGCCCCACGGTCTGCATCCTGTTAAGACACTGCTCCAGTGTGTGGAGGGGCCCCACGGTCTGCATCCTGTTAAGACACTGCTCCAGTGTGTGGAGGGGCCCCACGGTCTGCATCCTGTTAAGACACTGCTCCAGTGTGTGTAGGGGCCCCACGGTCTGCATCCTGTTAAGACACTGCTCCAGTGTGTGTAGGGGCCCCACGGTCTGCATCCTGTTAAGACACTGCTCCAGTGTGTGTAGGGGCCCCACGGTCTGCATCCTGTTAAGACACTGCTCCAGTGTGTGTAGGGGCCCCACGGTCTGCATCCTGTTAAGACACTGCTCCAGTGTGTGGAGGGGCCCCACAGTCTGCATCCTGTTAAGACACTGCTCCAGTGTGTGGAGGGGCCCCACGGTCTGCATCCTGTTAAGACACTGCTCCAGTGTGTGGAGGGGCCCCACGGTCTGCATCCTGTTAAGACACTGCTCCAGTGTGTGGAGGGGCCCCACGGTCTGCATCCTGTTAAGACACTGCTCCAGTGTGTGGAGGGGCCCCACGGTCTGCATCCTGTTAAGACACTGCTCCAGTGTGTGGAGGGGCCCCACGGTCTGCATCCTGTTAAGACACTGCTCCAGTGTGTGGAGGGGCCCCACGGTCTGCATCCTGTTAAGACACTGCTCCAGTGTGTGGATGGGCCCCACGGTCTGCATCCTGTTAAGACACTGCTCCAGTGTGTGGATGGGCCCCACAGTCTGCATCCTGTTAAGACACTGCTCCAGTGTGTGGATGGGCCCCACAGTCTGCATCCTGTTAAGACACTGCTCCAGTGTGTGGATGGGCCCCACAGTCTGCATCCTGTTAAGACACTGCTCCAGTGTGTGGAGGGGCCCCACGGTCTGCATCCTGTTAAGACACTGCTCCAGTGTGTGTAGGGGCCCCACGGTCTGCATCCTGTTAAGACACTGCTCCAGTGTGTGGAGGGGCCCCACGGTCTGCATCCTGTTAAGACACTGCTCCAGTGTGTGTAGGGGCCCCACGGTCTGCATCCTGTTAAGACACTGCTCCAGTGTGTGTAGGGGCCCCACGGTCTGCATCCTGTTAAGACACTGCTCCAGTGTGTGTAGGGGCCCCACGGTCTGCATCCTGTTAAGACACTGCTCCAGTGTGTGGAGGGGCCCCACGGTCTGCATCCTGTTAAGACACTGCTCCAGTGTGTGTAGGGGCCCCACGGTCTGCATCCTGTTAAGACACTGCTCCAGTGTGTGGAGGGGCCCCACGGTCTGCATCCTGTTAAGACACTGCTCCAGTGTGTGGAGGGGCCCCACGGTCTGCATCCTGTTAAGACACTGCTCCAGTGTGTGTAGGGGCCCCACGGTCTGCATCCTGTTAAGACACTGCTCCAGTGTGTGGAGGGGCCCCACGGTCTGCATCCTGTTAAGACACTGCTCCAGTGTGTGTAGGGGCCCCACGGTCTGCATCCTGTTAAGACACTGCTCCAGTGTGTGGAGGGGCCCCACGGTCTGCATCCTGTTAAGACACTGCTCCAGTGTGTGGAGGGGCCCCACGGTCTGCATCCTGTTAAGACACTGCTCCAGTGTGTGGAGGGGCCCCACGGTCTGCATCCTGTTAAGACACTGCTCCAGTGTGTGGATGGGCCCCACAGTCTGCATCCTGTTAAGACACTGCTCCAGTGTGTGGATGGGCCCCACAGTCTGCATCCTGTTAAGACACTGCTCCAGTGTGTGGATGGGCCCCACAGTCTGCATCCTGTTAAGACACTGCTCCAGTGTGTGGAGGGGCCCCACGGTCTGCATCCTGTTAAGACACTGCTCCAGTGTGTGTAGGGGCCCCACGGTCTGCATCCTGTTAAGACACTGCTCCAGTGTGTGGATGGGCCCCACGGTCTGCATCCTGTTAAGACACTGCTCCAGTGTGTGTAGGGGCCCCACGGTCTGCATCCTGTTAAGACACTGCTCCAGTGTGTGGAGGGGCCCCACGGTCTGCATCCTGTTAAGACACTGCTCCAGTGTGTGGAGGGGCCCCACGGTCTGCATCCTGTTAAGACACTGCTCCAGTGTGTGGAGGGGCCCCACGGTCTGCATCCTGTTAAGACACTGCTCCAGTGTGTGGATGGGCCCCACGGTCTGCATCCTGTTAAGACACTGCTCCAGTGTGTGGAGGGGCCCCACGGTCTGCATCCTGTTAAGACACTGCTCCAGTGTGTGTAGGGGCCCCACAGTCTGCATCCTGTTAAGACACTGCTCCAGTGTGTGGAGGGGCCCCACAGTCTGCATCCTGTTAAGACACTGCTCCAGTGTGTGGAGGGGCCCCACGGTCTGCATCCTGTTAAGACACTGCTCCAGTGTGTGTAGGGGCCCCACGGTCTGCATCCTGTTAAGACACTGCTCCAGTGTGTGGAGGGGCCCCACAGTCTGCATCCTGTTAAGACACTGCTCCAGTGTGTGGAGGGGCCCCACGGTCTGCATCCTGTTAAGACACTGCTCCAGTGTGTGTAGGGGCCCCACGGTCTGCATCCTGTTAAGACACTGCTCCAGTGTGTGGAGGGGCCCCACGGTCTGCATCCTGTTAAGACACTGCTCCAGTGTGTGTAGGGGCCCCACGGTCTGCATCCTGTTAAGACACTGCTCCAGTGTGTGGATGGGCCCCACGGTCTGCATCCTGTTAAGGCACTGCTTCAGTGTGTAGATTCTGTACTGATTGTGGCACTGATAAATCGATGGCCTTAGCTATCCCCAGGGAGGAAGAGTGTAATTCTGCAGGAGCATCTGTGTGTAGTCACTCACCAGCACCCCCTGCTGGTCAGCCAGGTGGCCATAGTCTTCCTGCACAAAGCTGACTCATGAGGTGTTTTCCATGAGGTGAATCAACATGGGTCACATGAGTATAATTTGGCAGTTTAAATGGGAAAAGTATAAAAATGTATACTCTTGCAGATTGATTGAAATGTTATTAAAAAGATTGCAATTTGCTTTCTGAGTCAAATTTGAGTGCTTAGGATTCTTCCCCCTCAAGCAAAACTGGTAACATTTTTAATTAAATCATCGGCATGAGTTGCTACTTTCTGCTACTGACTTCACTTGTGCTTGTGATTTTGGTGAAGTGTTTGCTCAGGTAAAATATCTCAATATAAGCAGGCAAGCCGTGGAAATCTCCACCCAGAACTGAATGCTTAGTCATCTACCTTTGAGGTTTCTGCCCCTAGAACTACCCATTAGGTGACAGCATTTGATTCATAAAAATGTTTAGTGTTACTTATGATGTGCCTGTGTGTGAGCTAATTCACTAAAGTGTGACTACACTGCAGCAACTCATGCTCACGCTTTAATTAAGTCATGAGCACGTTTCAATTAATCTCCAAATATCCCTTCAGGGGCTTCATAGGAATACCTCCAATTTTTTTTTTCCTTAGCCACGACCACACTGCACACCCAGACTAAAGTTTGAATTTACCTTGCTGTGAAATAAGTGATTAAACATGTGAATATAGTGCACCAACATTTTACACCAGTTTCCTTGAGTTAAATATCTTATCCTCCAAAGTGCAACATGTTGTCGAATTGTCCCTCATCATAAATTGCTAATCATTTGTACCATAATGGTGGCTGAAGGCTGAAAATCCCATTCATCATTGGCCCCAAAATCTTCTTTGTTTATACCAACAAAACTCTAGGGCTGACTCTTAGTTTGTGACACAAGCTTGTAGTGTCATCACATTGGGTGATAAGCAAGAGCACAAAATGGGGTCAAATACAATCATTTCTTTTCAAATATTACTGTACTCTTGAGGTCCAGCCAAGCTAAGATAAAATGAAAAGTCTTTATTGTGTGGCTATGAGAGGAAATACAAAGAGAAGGAAATAGAAATGGCATTGGAATTTATATGGTTCAGTGACCTGGAATTAACTTTTATTAAATTGCCTGTATTCTCTAATATGCAAATACAGTGAGTGGTCTTTGCCAGTGTGTGAATGCAGTGGGAATATGCATTGTGAAGTCACAACATTATTACTATGGTTACCTTTCCTGACTCTGCTTTTACCCACAACAGAAAGATTTGTGAGAGATGTTTCCAGCTAATATGAAACTCCACTGCCGGAGCATGGGTGCCTCACTAGCTAAGCCAGCTCCCCAAAAATATTCCACTAATGATACAGAGATGTAAAGGTAGAGAAGCCGCAGATGTAACATTTTATGAAAGTGGTACCAATGTAGAGGAGAATCTCATTTGGTTTGCAGGCAGAGCATCAATTTTCTGTTCACAAACCCCAGGAGGAGCCCTGAAGCATTTTCTGATTGTTAGTGTTCAGTCACGAGCAGCAAATTATCCAAACCTATTGGATACCATCCAATATGGCTGTCTTCCAGTTACACACCTTACCAGTGACACAGGCTGCAAATGGATAATCTAATTAGTTTAAGTGCCATGATGGAAAAGATCAGATCAGGAATGTGAGAAACACTCATTGTAAAAAAACAATGCTGTTTTTGAGGTATTGCCATGATCCATGTGTGCATTACAGTACAGCTAATGATATTTCTACAGCAGGTTATTGATTTCACAATGTCACTCTAATCATGGATGAGAAATTGTATTTGTGAAGAACTATGCTGATCCCAACCTTTTTTATGGGTCAACTACAATGATATAATTGCAACTGTTACTGAAAAAATTGTATAGCGCACAGACAAGTCGCTTAAATTTGATGGGGAAGACACAGCTGCCTACCTTGTTCAAATAATGTTAAAAACGAATGAAAGAGCTTTCAATTAAAATTTCTGCACCATTTGGTCAACATCATTTACAGATGAATGAAGTTATGTCTTGTGAGAGCATGTTAAAATTAAGATTTTAATTAGTTATTGTGCCTGCCCGCCTCCCCTTCCACCAACAGACACAGAGGGTCTGCTCAGTTTCTATACCTACACCAGTGAGGAACACAGTGGCACCAGTGAGGACCAGAATGGCACCAGTGAGGACCAGTGAGGACCAGTGTGGCTCCAGTGAGGACCAGTGTGGCACCAGTGAGGACCAGTGAGGACCAGTGTGGCTCCAGTGTGGCACCAGTGAGGACCAGAATGGCACCAGTGAGGACCAGTGTGGCACCAGTGAGGACCAGTGTGGCTCCAGTGTGTGGGTCCATCTCGTCAGGTAAGTTTAATGTTACTGTATTACTATAAAAAAGAATGCATTTATGGTTGTTGGGCTATTGTGTTCTTTTGTGTTATCAAAGCACTGTGCCTTGTATGAATAAGCCTATTAGTGTGAGTGCGCGCAAACGCTTGTATGCTTCAACCACCTTCAGGGATAAGTGGCACTGTTATTTTGGGGGTCATGACCTGAAAAGTTTGGGAACCCCTGCTCTGAATTCTCTTCAGGTAGTGTCCCCCTTTCCCTCACCCACATCCTTAGGGTTAATACTTTTTTTAAACCAGCACACATTTGCCTGGTAACTATGCAGCTTGTCAAATCAGAACCGGCTCTTTGTATTCAAAAATCGTCCACAAGCTGTCCAGAAGATAAGACATATGACAGAATAATATTGAAATAATAGTGGCACAACTTGTATTACACGCTTCTCAAAATCGCTTTAACCTTCTGGGCTGTCAAGTTGTGTATAATATCTCCTACATAATAAATAACATCTGGTCAGGGAATCAGACTGATCCAAATGTATTAAAACCCTTGCATGTGTATCCGTTCCATTGCTAAAGGTGTCCGTTTTTCACAGTACATGGAATAAGCTTATGTAGCTCAGAACTTTCTATTGTAAATAATTAAATCGCTGAAAGCCATTCTGTGTCTTGCTCCATTGTCAGTGTAACATAGTATCTGTCTCATTGTGTTGTCTGGCAGGCGGACTGTAATAGCATATTTATGCCATTTGCATTTGTCAGTGCTGCTTTGTAGCTGGCTGGATGCACAGTATGTTGCGATGAGGGGCGGTAAGTGTGTCAGCGGCCTATGCAGACCTGGTGATGGGTTTCTCCATATCCCCCAGTGGCCAGCCCGACCCAACTCCTTGCCGCAGGGCCGAAGAACTTTTCAAATGGAGGATTGCAGGATTAAAAGAAGACCCAACCTGGCTGTTAATTAACACTCACAGAGTAACACCCACCCCGTCCTTCAGTCAGTGCTCCATGCAGCACCCAACCTGGCTGTTAATTAACACTCACAGAGTAACACCCACCCCGTCCTTCAGTCAGTGCTCCATGCAGCACCCAACCTGGCTGTTAATTAACACTCACAGAGTCACACCCATCCCGTCCTTCAGTCAGTGCTCCATGCAGCACCCAACCTGGCTGTTAATTAACACTCACAGAGTAACACCCACCCCGTCCTTCAGTCAGTGCTCCATGCAGAACCCAACCTGGCTGTTAATTAACACTCACAGAGTAACACCCACCCCGTCCTTCAGTCAGTGCTCCATGGAGCACACAGTAAGGGCACTAATGCAAAGATCAGGGAAAAACCAACACTACTTTAATCACACCTGTTTAATCAAGTGTGCTGCACAGAAAATAAACAGGCACTTTTCCAACGCAACATTATCCCGTTTCATTTTGTTCATTCACATAAATTACCCCTGTGTGTCTGTGTTTTTTACATGTGGAATTATAATAAATATATTTTTTACTTCTTTCTGGATACAAAAATTATACATAGTAATGGCACTGATATTTTGATATTTTACTAGCATCATGCAAAATCAGCATGGCATCTATTTGCTAAAACGGCACCGGATTTGCTGCAATTGGCTTCTAATTGCAGATTTTATCAATAGTTTAAATCCATATTTGAATGGGCTGATGTTACTGCTTTAAATCTCATGCCATCGGGAAGCCGATTCTGCTGGTCTTATTTAGCGTACTGACCATGTCATTGGAAAATGACTCATTTGATGTGTCTACGGACTCCTCCGCATGTTTGTATGAGCGATACTGACCTGGCAATGACAGCGGAGACTGACAGGCATGAAATATATTCGGCAACATTATGTTTAAATGCAAGAGAAAAAGAGGTATTTTCATAAGCCCCCAGCCCATGCTAGCCCCCCAACCCCAATCACAAACATATACAATGTGCTCCTTTGGAAACCAAACAAACTTGGAGACAAACTACCACCGGCCTTCCTCTTCCTCTCTGTCTCACCTGTGTGGTGTGAGAATGCGCAAATATTATTAATTCCAACGATGGGAATCTTATATTTCCCATGGGGAAACTCCTCCCACACAGAATGATAAAATGGTCAACGGGGTCCTGTTCCAGCTTTACATTCTGTAGCAGCATCTAATGAGATGCCAATTCAAAACGGCTGCAAAAAGGACCGATATGAGCAGAAGGATCACAGCGTACAAGAACACATTTTTGATCATAAAGGTCAATGAGCTTTATCAGCAGACTGCAGTAGAGGAGGAAGTGGCTGAAAATTAAGGCGATCTGATTTTGATGATGAATCGTCACACAGAGGAGGAAATGGTTGCTGTTCCACAACCAACTCCAAGAGAGACATTCACGTATAAAAACAGCGTAATAGAATGGTGCTCACAATATCAGCCGCAAACATAATAAAGATGGAGCCAGGACCCTCTAGGATGGCACTGACTCACAGATACACAGTCTGCTATTGAGCTGGTCATTCCCCAATCAATTCAGAAAATAGTCGTGGAAATGAATAGCCTAGAAGGGTAAGTGTATTTTTGGGTGGAAATGGACAAAACTGGAACTGGATGAAACCCAGTTAAATCCTTATTAGGGTCCGGTGTCTGAAAGTCCACTTATGAAAAGCTAACTTATCACCAGAGTGTCCAGTGCTGAAGGCCAAGGCGCTGTGGGGGTATGGGCATTGGGGTGACCCTCGCTGCAGCGGGACCATGGGGTCCCCTCGCACCAGGCAGAAAGTGGGGGGCCCCACTCCAAATGAAGCCCTGTCCCTCTCCGCTGCAGCTCTGTCATTCCCACGTCTCAGAGCCCGAGACAGCTACAAGATTAAAACCCAGGTTTAGCGCAGCGGTGCTAATGACTTGTACTTGCAGTGCAGTGGTGAGCAGAATATGCTTGTCTCATTATAGCAGAATAATTAAAGCATGGGAGTCCACAGATTTATTATGGAAATCTTTTCAGCGAGAAGCATTTGTTTTCTATGTGCTGTATGTATGTGTAACAAGACCATTTCATTTCTCATATATCTGTCACACCAGTCTTCTTTCATTAATGAATGGTACCAGAATATAAGATGTAGGGTAAATTAATGTGTGAGCTGGCTCTGCTCCCCTTTATATGTTGCTATAATTACGCAGTCTTGACATAAGTCAATACATTCTGGCAAGAACATAATTGGGAAGTGAATGTAATCAGATGTTAGTGTTTTATTCATTATGGTCTGAGCACTTAGAGAACACTGTGTGTGTGCATGCGTGCATGCGTGCGTGCGTTTGTGCATGCAGTAGTGTGTGTGTGTGTGTGTGTGTGTGTGTGCATGTGCTTGTTTGTGTGTAGTACACATATGTAATGTTTCACAGAATCAGTCTGAAACTAAAATGGTGTTGAGATGCACATAATTCGGAAATATAGATATTGTAATGATCATAAAGATTCTAATACATGGCATGGCAGTGATCATAGCAAGGTTAGCATATCCCTAGTGTGTGTGTGTGTGTGTGTGTGTGTGTGTGTGTGTGTGTGTTTTTACCCCTATTGTCTCCTCTTGCAATTTACAATTAATTGTTTTTGTGCTCAACACATCCCCCTCCTCTTTAAACACCCCTGAGAGGTAGAAGTGCTGTAAACTGTGTGATCTCAAGCCTTTAAGTCATTTTCAAACACCGCGACGGAAGAGCTGAATGCATCCACCCAGCAGCATTAAATGTGTGTGTGTGTGTTTGTTTGTGTATCCATCAGCGTGTGTGTGTGTGTGTGTGTGTGTGTTTGTTTGTGTATCCATCAGTGTGTGTGTGTGTGTGTGTGTGCAGTTTGCATCTTTGTGTCAAGAATCGATCAGAAAACTGCTGTTGTTGGGATATGGGCTGGCTCATTGTCTCAGACCACTTTGTTTGATCATTTCCGTGGTAAATTACATGTGGGGAAGAGATCCTCGTTGTATTGATCTGGACTATTCTGTACAGCCCTGTATAATCTCTCCTGTGAGACCACCCAGGTCCAATCATTATGTCTGGGAAGCTGGAGCATTGTATTACAAAACTTCATAAATCTCATTATGGTTGCAAACCAGGCCACACTGACATATACAGCTGTGTGTGCTGGGAAGAGAGGGACTATTGTCTTGCATTTAGCCTAGCAGCTACATAGCAAAAAAGTGTTAGTGTTGAGTGTTAATTTAACTCTAACAGAGTTCATATTAGCCCACTCTCATAAGACTAGTACCAAATGTACTCTATCAGTCTCTATCTCTCGTCTATCGCTAAACATTTTACGACCATGTAAAGGATGATCTTGGAGCTGACAGCTTAGACAAGCAAAACAAAAAAACAAAAACTATGTCGTACACAGGTAGATGAGTATCACATACACAAGGAAATTCCAGGGTAGTGCCAGGTTGTTCGCTCAGAGAAGAATAACTGCAGACGCTGTTGCATGCATCAGAAGGGCCCACACTAAATTTAGGTTTATGGCAGGGCTTCAGTGAGGGACTCCCATTAAATCTGAATGTATTATTCAGAGAGCGGACAATGTCGGGAACAGCCATGGAGCGGTCCCACCAGCAGTTAAAACCAAAGGAAATAAGTCACCATCATCTGTGTTATGAGCCAGTAAATTTAAGCACAGCGCTGTTTACAGGCATGTAATTCTGCATTGCTCTGTGGCAGAGCAGTGCTGGGCTATGGCTCAGGAGAGGCCTGGGGTTAGCCTGTTAGCCCGTTAGCATGTACTTATGGACACATCTCCCTGACATGGGCATACAGAAATATTTGTGTGGAGACAAATAAAATAATCTTGCATTCGTGTATGAAAAATGTAGAGGTGTGGAACTTGGAGGAAACGAGATACTGTTGCATTAATCTGACTGATGACACCAGCCTTAGTGACACTTCTGCACCGAGATTAAAAGAAAATAAATGTGGAAAGACGCCACATACAAATGTGACAGAGATGTGATGCGGGTCTGAACCTGAGTGGTGAAGCCATTTAAACCAATAAGAAGTGACAGAGGTGTCTGAGTGTCCAATCACGTCAACTCATCCCTATGGCGATGGCCAGAGAACATAATCACCACACAGGTTACTCCTGTGCCCAGATCCCCACCCACCTGTCATTTACTGGCTGGGTGACACACGCGCTCTACAGACACAACAGGCTGCCTGAGCGATTTTAATTTGCAAATATGGTTTTAATCCCCAAGTGACAGATATAGTGCCTTTTAAATAATAAATAAATTCTTCCTTATAAACCTGAGAGGCCCCTCCAAATAATTCCTTTGGAAAATACTTAAAAAAAAAAAGCTATATAAAAGAGAGATACTTCACAAATACGCAATGAGGTGCAGTGGTAGGTGTGGCCGCTGAACCGGGTGGTAAGTGGATGGGATAAAACAAACACAGTGAACTGGATTAACAATGTGGATAAATGAGATAAAAAATTAAAGAAAACAAGAGTGGACATGTCTTTAACGACAAAACAAGCACAGCCATGAACCACAAAAAGCACAAATACAAAACCTGCCCAGACTGAAAGCAGCTCTCTCTGCCCCCCCCCATGGCTCCACAGAAAGCATAAGTGCTGCATACATGCATCATTTTAGGAAGAAGAAATTAAATTTTACTAGCCAGTCAAAATATTCGTACTTTCACTGAAATGTCAGGTTTCAGACTTGGGTTATTGTCCAACTCCTCATAGTACATGATGTGACATATCAGCTAAACAAAAAGCACCAGAATAAGAAACATTAGCCCAAGCGAATATACTGATAAACCACAACCACACACTGATCACATTTAATCCTTGGAGAATTCCATATGTTGTACCACACCATACCCTGAATCATTATTAATTATTATTATTATTAATACTACTAATAATAATACTGTTACTAGTACTACTACTACTACTACTTCTAATAATAATAATAATAATAATAAAATTATTTTGCCATTATTAGGGCTTGTGACCACACGCAGAGCTGCGCCTGAATGCTTCCGGTAATTACCCAGCATGAGGACTCTTTTAGGGCTAAACTTCACCGACCAAAGGCTAAGAAATTAACTGTTAAATTAGCCTGTTACACTGGGTAAGACGGGGAATTGTCTAGGAGTAAAGAAAGGCTCTATTTGTTCAGTGAAACACTCCATCGGTAAACTCTTCTGTCTCTGGAAAAAAATAAATAAATAAATAACAGAAATGAAAGGCTAAAGCACAAGTGGGGCAGATCCGAAAGGAACCCCTGGCCTTTGTGAGCTGCCCGCGTTCTGCACGCCTGTGGCTTGTTGTTGTGGAGTGGAGCGCACACCACTTATACGAAACCTCTTTATTCATAGATGAAGGGCCAACAAATGACAGCAAAAACCCATCAGGCTGAAAATGAAGAAGGGAGGCAGGGAGATAAAAGGGAGGTAAACAGCACCGTTGTCATCACCGGGGCTTAATTTGAGGGCCAGCCTCTTCAGAGAGCAGCTGCTACTCCCCTCCTTTACACCGTCGAGCAAAAATTTGGGTAATCACGGATCCCTGGGTCTATCTGAGCACCAACAAAGCGGGTTATGAAAACAGCCAGGTTTCAACGGCTCTGCTGCAAACCCATGCTCAATTATTTCAGACATTTCTAATGGGCACGCTTAGCAACGCATCAGCAGAGGCACTGGGGCCACAGCTCAGGGCTGGAGGGCAGAAAACTTGAGACTTAAATGTAGCTCCAGCCCGAAAGGAGAAACTGTAAACCTGATGGGAACGTGTCCCTAGAATGTGCGCTCTGTTTTGGTTACATTAGTCTCGACCCCATCAGCATCATTGTCTTCCTGAATTCAACATTAAACAAAACTAGCAAAGGAAAGAGATTTGGCCAGAAGATTCTCAACCTGTCATGAAATACAAAGGGATAGTTTTCCATCGCTTATGTATAATGTATAATCATGTGTATAATCATAATGTTAGACCTGAAGGTATCAAGGAACGGGATTAAACCATGGCTGGAAAATGGATTCCAAAATACTCTGTCTTCATAAAATCTGTGTCCATGATTTGATTGATTCTGACTACAGTAATAGCCAGCACTGAAGTTAGTCAAATCGTACCAAAATCCCGGAGAGCAAATTTATGGAATTTTGCGATAATGCAGCGACCAATAACAATGTAAGGTGTATTTACTCAAAATGAACAATTTTGCCGATAATTTATCACAGATACCTGTGTTGAAAGCACATGGATGTGTCTTTTAACACATCATCAGTTTCATTGTCACAAACCGCAAATTGAAAGCCACACACAAGAAAACCAATTTGCTGTGAACTTTAAAACACAGCTTCCGATTTTCCTCCCAAATGATTTCAGTATACAAAGTGGTTCTCTAGTGATATATAACCCATTACAAAGGCAGTTTCCCACTAAGAAGGGCGATTTACTGTCCTGCACAGAAAATAAGGAAAAAAACAACAGTTTCATGTGGTAGCTCTTCAGAGCTCTTCAATACCAAGGCGCCCTTGGCAGGATACATTGTCAAATGCGTTTGGACACACCAAGCTGTCATATGGCATAGCAGGGACTCCCAACTAAATACAGTGGAACAGGGAAAGGAAAAATAAACTGAAAATATAAAAAGCAAAATGGTGGATGAGGTTGTTTCCTCCTCGCTGGAGAACGTTTTTTTGAATTCTCTCCATACATGCAGTTGATACAGTTGTGTAACTGGGATGCATGGCAGCATGGTTCCAGCTCTATAGCTGGAGCAGCTTAGGACAGATCCAAACAACATTCACCCCCCCCCCCCCCCCCCCCACCGCCTCCCACTCCCTCCCCCGCAGGGAACAACATACAGATAACCTGGCATGAACTGCGATGATGACAAAAACAGCACGTCTGTTATGTGTTTCAGGCATGTTTGTTTTTTTTTTTTTCTTTAACAAAGTCATAATAAAATGACATTTTAATCAGCCGTCCCAAATGGCTTTTAATTGAATGTCAAGTCCTGACTACACTGGGGGGGGGGGGCGGAGGGAGGGGGGAGGGGGGGTGTCCAGGGGATATTTTCTTTAAAATGCTGCCTGAATGTAACAATCACGGGTCAGCAACATGGAACAGCTTTGCCATGCGCACTGGTGTTATTTACTATACATTTCCATACGGGGCACATGTGTTTTGTTTAGTTCAGCCAAAGGGCATGTGAAATTTCATATGGCAGTCAAAAAGAGTTCAAGAGGTCTTTCAGAACACAGATGTGGTTTTCACATTCCTATTTCCCACTCTGAAATGTCCCTGTAGCAGTTTGACAGAAATTGATGTTTATTTCAGTGTTTCACAAAAGGGACAAGTTTCAGGTTAGAAATAGTTCTTTATAGTGCCAGAGATGCATTTTTTTTCTTCTTCTTTCCCCTCCAACCCTTCCTTCTACTTCAGTCTCCTAATATATCTCTGTAGTTAATAATTCATGCCTTCAAAGTGTAGACATGGAATAACAGAGGTAAGTTTATGCTCACAGTAAGTGTGACAGTGAAAGTATCCTGTGTGTCCTGAGATTGTTATGTAACATTTTAGCATAAGCACTCAAAACTGCATTTTAAACACCACGCAAACTGAATGTTAACAGCCCAACATTAGTACCTGTAATTAAGAACTCAATTTAGGCTGTCAAGGTGCAATGTCCGGATGTAAACGGTAATTTAGGAAGGTGGTGCATTAAGGTGTGTCCAACTCTTTTAGTTGCATGATAAAGAGACAGTGGTACATCTCCAGTGCAATTTTAATTGGTTGGTTTAGCGTACAATAAATTATCTGTGGCTGTGATGGGGGTTTCATTGCAACCAATTGGAATAGCCAGTTTTTCTCCTATTGATACAAGAGAGGTAATACCACAGCACACCAAACTTCTAATCTCATCATATCTGATGGCGAGCAGGCACCAGGCTATGAGCGGCATGTTTGAGAGAGCTCTCTTAACTGGACAGCGATATAAACATGCAAGAGATGAAAAGGCACAAATGAGCCTCCTCAAAGAAGCGTTATATCAAGATTGATGTCTGTGTCTGCTCGTGATGTATGGGATGTACATTCAAAACACTGGCATCATCCCTAGAAACACAAAAAACATGAATAGATGTAATATTTTATTACTGCAGGGGTAATCATCAACAATGTATATGTTAATTATTCATACAGCGGCCAAATATGCTTTATTAAGCATTTATAACTAGGGAATAGAACAATGGATTACTTATGCCTGCTCTGAAATTAATTTCAAAGGTTTGTTACACCACGGAACCAGCCAGGATATCTGTAGAGTCATATCTAACTGTAATTCCTTATGCAGGTCTGTGAACTTTGAGTGTAAGTTCAAGGTCTGTGTTGAAAATGACATGATGTTGTAAGCTAAAGTAAGGTTGCGATCGGCTTTTCCATACTTTCCTCTGATCATGGCTGGCAGTCAGAGACTTAATGTGAGGCCAGCGCTCACTGCAGAGTCCTGCTCAGGGTAACGGAATTGCATTCTTTCCTGTTATAGCTTGTGCTATTGTTTCAAAAGTCAAAAGTACTTTTCCATGTCTTGAGCCAGGAGAATCTAAGGGACTTTTTAATAAAATATAAAAATCCTGATCGAATTCCTCCAACCTCATGAAAGCAATGGTGGTATTGGTGTCATTACACCTTGAAATAGGAGAACATATTGTTACAGACAGGTGTAGTGGATTAGCCTGACTCTTCTCAGGCTCCCTGTAGTGCTACATGGTTAAAGACAGGAGGGAATCTAAAACAGTGTCAATGTAAACATGAAATAGGATGCCTGTTCGTTACCCTTCATGAAACATTCATCTCCAAGGAACTGACAAGATATTTAATTACCACCAGATCATAGTCTGGAGAGCTAGCTGCCAGAGCTAGCATCTGGTTTGATTTTGTTATCTGTCTGGCATTTTATGCAATTTGTGAGTTACTGAGCGTTTTCTGTTATCTTTGTTTATAGTCCCAAACACCAACAAAAGTTTGCTCTCTTTTCTCGAGTGCACGGTGTTTTATCTGCGACTCACGGGAGGCATTCATCACGGCGTGTACAAGGAGACGGGGAGAATCGCGGCTCACCGCCGAGCTCACAGGATCCATCACCGCGCAGCAGACGAATCAGGAATGTATCAGAATGTTCATCTGCAAGGCGGGCCTGTGCCCTCTATTCTAAATACTGATAAAACACTTCTCCATCAATGCACTTTATCTGTGCTACTGCTTCAGTAATATCCTTTAAAAGGCAGGAAAATTAAAACCCTCAATGCCAGTATTTCCTGTCTGGAACTGTGGACATAATTTATGCAGGGAATGAGGGATGGGGGAGGGGGGGAGTGGGAGTTTGGACAAAGAAAATATATATTTTATGATGTACAGCAATTCAATTTTATTGCAGTCTTGTCATTGTTTATTGTTCCACTGGCTTAAATGCACACCAGTATTGGCTGGACTGTGTTTCTTGAAGCAACACTGGTAGTATTTCTTTTTGGCTTCTCTAGAAAAAAAATGGCGAGCCATTTCATTCATCATATCTTGTCATTCGTTCAGTGGGCATCATCGTTACAGTCCCCCCGCAACATAACCGATGCAAATTGGGTTCCACCCCAATCATTTGCTTAAACAATGAATTTCATTCAAGTGAAACAATTGTGTAAGTAATGCAGAACAGTTTTATTGCTGGATGCTCGTAAACATGGCCCAGGCATACTGCAATAAAGCCAACAGAATGTTAGTAAAAATGTCAGTATCTCAGTGATTGTTTACAGGTATGCATCGCATATTCTCCATTTGGGCAACATCCGACTGCATATATGTCCATGGACCTATAATGTTATAATAGAGTTCAGAAATCCTGATCGGAGAGCGGGACGTAGCGGACGTAACCTATTTAACCCATATATTACCTTGCCAGATACAAGAGCTAAAATACAGTACTGTATGTTTACAGTATCTTGGCTACATAGTCAATACAGGTGCACGACCGTATCCCATATAACACATAATATGGTGTTCACACAACATCCAAATCACATAACATCTTATTTCACAGAATGCATCGTGGACGTCAAGGTGACGCATCCCTGTATTAGATTCCTGGGGAGTTAAAGTATCAGTGGTATCGGTATTGTCGGAATGAACAGAAGGAGACTGTAAGCGTCTCAGTCTCTGCTGTCAGAGTCACCCAGACTCCAGCTTTGAAGCCAGGGCCTACATGTGCCTTTATTTCATACAAGATCTCCTTTTCCCTCAAAGCACAACTCGGTGGGCTCAAACAGGATCAGCTCCACCGAGGACGGAACAAAACACTGTTAAAGAGTGGAATTTGATGGTGTGTGAGCTTGAATTACGGTGTAGTGCCTGGGAAAAGGCGGAATGCTAATTGCACCCTGTCTTCTTAGACACCGTCACCTGCCTTTCTGAGGAGCTTATTAACTGGCAGGCAGGATCAGGTGGACCATTCCACCTCACAGAGAAACCACAGGAGACCAGCGAACAAAGATCTGCCTTCATCTACTTACCTGGTCATGTTCAAACATGGCAGAGGGACCATTCCACCTCACAGAGAAACCACAGGAGACCAGCGAACAAAGATCTGCCTTCATCTACTTACCTGGTCATGTTCAAACATGGCAGAGGGACCATTCCACCTCACAGAGAAACCACAGGAGACCAGCGAACAAAGATCTGCCTTCATCTACTTACCTGGTCATGTTCAAACATGGCAGAGGGACCATTCCACCTCACAGAGAAACCACAGGAGACCAGCGAACAAAGATCTGCCTTCATCTACTTACCTGGTCATGTTCAAACATGGCAGAGGGACCATTCCACCTCACAGAGAAACCACAGGAGACCAGCGAACAAAGATCTGCCTTCATCTACTTACCTGGTCATGTTCAAACATGGCAGAGGGACCATTCCACCTCACAGAGAAAGAGGAGACCAGCGAACAAAGATCTGCCTTCATCTACTTACCTGGTCATGTTCAAACATGGCAGAGGGACCATTCCACCTCACAGAGAAACCACAGGAGACCAGCGAACAAAGATCTGCCTTCATCTACTTACCTGGTCATGTTCAAACATGGCAGAGGGACCATTCCACCTGACAGAGAAAGAGGAGACCAGCGAACAAAGATCTGCCTTCATCTACTTACCTGGTCATGTTCAAACATGGCAGAGGGACCATTCCACCTCACAGAGAAAGAGGAGACCAGCGAACAAAGATCTGCCTTCATCTACTTACCTGGTCATGTTCAAACATGGCAGAGGGACCATTCCACCTCACAGAGAAAGAGGAGACCAGTGAACAAAGATCTGCCTTCATCTACTTACCTGGTCATGTTCAAACATGGCAACAAACACCAAAACCTCTTCCCCCCCGATCCCCTGAAAGTGTGAGACTAGTTCCACCCCCAGCCCCACCCATCACCCTCCAGAAAACCAGAGTCTTTATTACTAGATCAATAACTAACTTAATCAAAATCATTTTGTGTCATAAATACAATCAAACTTTAACCATTCAAAAGGGATCAAGGAGGTATC
This sequence comes from Albula glossodonta, assembly GCA_019788955.1. Lineage (NCBI taxonomy): Eukaryota > Metazoa > Chordata > Actinopteri > Albuliformes > Albulidae > Albula > Albula glossodonta. Next base: position 153,654 of record JAFBMS010000149.1, read on the forward strand.
TCAGTGCGAAAGCTAAAAACAAAAATTGTGAATAAGTCTACGGTTACTTTTTCATGTACTGAACTACAAAGAATTATCAATCGTCCAAGTGTTTATACAATACCACTACTACAGCACTCATGGTCTTGTTTCATTTCACCCAAGCTGGGATGGGGAACTGGCTTGTTTTGAGTTATTTTCTGAGGAGATGGGAAAACAGAACATGGGACAGTAAAAACATAAACACCCTACTGTACCACCAAGGTGATCACACACTTGAAGATCTTCTGGAGTACTTGTCTATGGCTGAGGCTAAACCTTCATGGGTGAATGCACAAGATTCACGGAGCAAACACCTGGACACAGAACAGCATGTTCCACTGACGAACATCAAAGAGCTTCACTAAGTTGGCGTTTTAACACAGCATGCTTCTTTTCAAGACCTGAACATATACGTTTTTTTTTTTTTTTATCTGTGTGATGCACCGTCTGCAGAGAGAGAGCCACTTTTATGTGGGCTAACCCCCACAGGCGGAGAGAAGGCACGGTGGGAGTTGGGTTTGCTGTATCTGGGTCAGGCTCTGGCCCAGACCACCATGCTGAATCCTGCTCTGAGACAAAGTAACACATCTCTTCAGCTCTTTGAGCTGCTCCAGGCCCTGCAGGGACCACAGCGGAAACCGATAACTTAGAGCTGTTTTAGAGTTCTCCCATAAACAGTAACATCATTAATGCAAATAACTGTACTACTACTAATGTTAATGCTAATGCTAATAATAATAATAATAACAGACCTTTCTAGTGGTGATTCAAGTAAATATATATTTGCTCTCAGTGTAATTTAATGTGTGAAAACTGCAGGGGGTATCTAAACCTGACATGTTCAAATGCTACATTGACCATTTCTGAGGCATGTCTGTAGTTGTGTCAGTATGTGCAGTCACCTGACACATAATAATCATGATCATATAATCATACCTGTGGATGTCTCATCTCCCGTGAGTCTATGTCTCAGTGACTCATAATTTAGCAGAGCTATTGCTGGACACCAGACTTAACGGTTGGAGAAATACCCTCATAAAACACTTCATATGAAATCAATTTTTTAAAAGTATTTCAACTCTGTATGCTTCATGAAACCTTTCCAATCCAGGAATAGAAATATTAAGAAATGAATGTGTATTAATTTGATTAAATTACCAAAAACAGGATCAACAGCTAAAAAACATGTTATGTTTTGTGTCTTGATCAAAGCTGTATGGCTGTGAGGGCTGACATATGTGCCACGTACTGAACTCTCCTCCTAGACAGCTCCACTTCCATTTATAAAGCCAGAATCACTTCTCCCTGCACCTCTTCTATAGCCAATTGTGTGGAATAAAATAGAAGTCTTCAGGTAGCTGCACTCTGTTATAAAACCACCTTTTCATGTCCATGTGTGTCCTTGATTCTAATCAGACACTGTAGAGAAGATAGCTTTCAAATTAGCTGAGCCTCTGTCTTTGTTGACACTCATCATATTCTGTCTCCATTAATTGTGACACCAGTGTTGTGCAGCTGAAAATTAGCAGCTTGAAGTACTGTACAGTACAACATCAGGAAAGGCAAAAAAAAAAAAAAAAAAAACCAGATGACAGTTGATGGGCCAGTCTTGATCTTGAGTTCAAAAGACCCATATTAAAACCTATACTCAATTTACTGAATAACAGACTGAATAACACCCCAACTTCAATCACATACATACATACATAAATAAGATGTTGTCAAAGAACATCAAAGAATGTGTTCATCCTGTCGATATCTGGTTCATGTTAAAGTGTCTGATTGTGATGTCATACTCCCATGAGGTCACACTGTAGCAGTGACGTGTCAGCTCACTTACGCTGCGCTTCTCCTCTTTAATCGTCCATGTTGAGGCTGGCTGTTCCGGCTGATGGCAGGTCCGGGGGCAGGCAGCAGAAGGTGACAGAGCCGCTGTTCTGTCTTGTAGCGGCAGAGCCACGGATGGCAGAAAGGGGAAGTAATTACATTAGCAGTGTAGTACTGCGTGGGAAGAGAAGGCATGTGCTTCCTCAAATCAAATCATATTGCTGAACCCCTCAGCATGGTAACAATGGATAAGAGTATCACAATATAATTACATTCACATGAATTTCCCCGAAAGGCCTTCAGATGACACATTGCACATTATTAATACATTTATGAAATATTATTTATTATTATTTGACATTTATATTATTTAACCTTGTGACAAAGTGCACATTTGCTAAATGCCCTCTTACACACAGACCATTTATTTACTGCTGGTATGAAGGTGATACCATAAAATGAAAATAGCAGCTTTTTTTCCAGGTTGAATATGACCACACAAATAATTTTCACATGCCACTTGAGAGCTTGGCAGTGTTACAGGAAGTCATTATTCACTGGGGTCAGGACGAAACAGAATAATTTGTTTCGGGGTACTAGATTGCAGTTATTGAATATGTATGCACGTGCTTGAGAGTGTCTTTGTACATTTTTGGGTGCTTCTGTGTGTTTGTGTTTGTATGTGTACATCTGTTTGCTGTGAGCAACTCTGCACATATAAATAACATCCATGTTGACTGTAATAATTACAGCTGAGGGCAGTAATATATTTTTAGTTTCAAGTTATTACTTTGCCACTTGCTTCATCTGCAATGCTTTTGCAGCAAAGCAAGCCAAGTGATTATTTTACCTGTTACTAGCCTCAGAATACTGCAAGAAAGCCATGACATGTCTATATTACTGTATATTTATACACAACTTACAAGTTATGTTATGAAAATGACACACAAATGTGCGCAATGAATAAATTTATAAATTAGATTAATTCCATGCATGTTTTCATCATATTCTGTTTTGCTTTTAATGAACTGGCTTTTATGGTACAGAGATGTGAGCCTTTCATAGATTGGTTTGCTGCTGAATAAAATCATAGTTAACTCATCTGAAAACCTTTCAAACCTTTATTAAACACACTCACATAATCATTGTTAAGGCTAGAAAGGTTTTCTCTCCCTTCATGTCTGTCTTCCCAATGCTCATCACTTACTTTACTTGCTCTTCTTCCTCGGTCCACAACTCTTAGTATCCTAGCAACCATAATGGTAGGCCCGTATGAAGAGCGTCCCTCTAAAGAAAGCAAAAGTGCTCCCTGAGAAACACTTTAATCCAGTCATTATTCTGAATTATGCTTTTATTCTATTGATAGGCCAAGGGGCTGTATCTGTGTGCGTTCAGGTCCACTGCACTGCAGTCCAGAAGCTCTGCTCTACATGTCTGAATGCCAAAGCGTGCGAACATTCAGCGTACATATTTACCAAAGCTCCCACGAAAAAAAATGTTTACCTGTTCGAATACTTCCAAGGGGGTTGGGTAGATGTGGGATTAACTAATTTCGTGCACATTCTTTATTAGATTGTTTTTAATATTCCAAATGTCTTGAAGCAATGTCTGTGCTTATTGTTTAAATTACATAGCTCAAACTCATAAGCCCGACACCACATCTTACTTCATGAGTCAGTTAAGCACCTGAAGGCCAAATGAGAGAAAATCATACACAAAGTTGACAGTTCCATATTCTTTGCTTAGTTTAATTCATTCATGAAATTGTCGTGGGTGACGCACAGTCATACACACTGTTGAGGCATACAATACTTCTCTTGCTCATATCCTGATTTCTGTCCCTAATCTCTATGCATGTTGCTCCATTATGCAAATGTGAACATGATGGCATAATTGCACAAGAGGGTACACAGGCATGCTAAGATTTTGAGGGCATGATTGGGTCATGTAACTGTACAATAATATCTCCTCCGATAGAACCTTGGGCTGAATTCAAATTAGGCTGTAGGAGGGGGCAGAGTGCTGGAGGCGAGAGGACCAGAGAGGATGAGCGCTGATATCCAAAACGCAGGCGCTTACAACAACCCATGGCTGTACTTGCCACCGGCGGCTAAGATTTGGAACCAGCCGCGAGTGTGCGGAGACGGCCCTGATTGGGAGTGGGCTGCAGCGAGAGCCAATTTGGTTTGTTTCAAGACACCTGCTGTTTTCGTTTGCCGGTATAATCTGTGGCGCTTCGGCCGAGGACGCCGCGGGACAATCGGACTGGCCCGGCTCTCCTAATTGCTTCCATTATGAAATCAGTGGGGGTTATTTACATAAACACCAAACCTGATGGATCCCACTGACTGTGGAGACGGGGAAAGAGACCGTGTACTTTTCCTTTTTTCGCTGTTGTTGTTGTTGTCGATGTTTTTTTCTGGCCTGAAAGAGAGAGAAAGAGAGGCCATGCTTGTCACAGAAACCACATAAAAACAGCAGGAGATGAACTGCGGTGAAGTTCCATTATGGAGCTGGATATAAAAGTGTGAACTACAGTCCATAAACATCGTGATGTCCTGAGGGCTGGGATGTTAGTTTAAACACCCTGCAAATGGTTCATACAATTTTCGGTGGTCCCTTGTCAACCAGAGGGGTTGTGTTCTTGCATTAGGCCGCAGTTGATGAATCTGTGCTTGGCAACTGTTCTCAAGCCTATGGGAAACTGGGAGATGGCGAAAAGAGATCCTTAAGAGACAATCCCGAGATCATATAACTTTAACAATACGATTAAAAATGAACCATACCAGACTACTGCAAAAACATGTTGACTTGTAAAGAGGTAAAACAAGGATAAAGAAGTGCAGAACTGTAATGTTGCTGTAGCAGAAATGGGGGCATAATTAGTACATCTTTATTGGGTAGAAGTGTTCTGTACTAATGTAGCCCAGGTACTGCTCTGTAGATGGTCAAAAGGGGTGAATAAATAATCAACAAACAGCACAAATTCTTCAAATCTCAGCTCTAAATTAAAGAAAAAAAGGTAAATTAGTTTCACTTGCAATGCTGGCATGTGTCTTTCCACTTTCACGAAGCAGCATGTGAGAGAAGACGATAAACACTGGATGCATGCCATCGGTATGAAAATCAGCAGGCTAATTAAATGCGTAATGAATGCGTGTCCATGGGATATGAAGGTAGAGGAGCACTGTTTTTGGTAATAAGTACAGTTCATAACTCTGCAAATCCACATCAGCAGTTGGGAGGCAAGAGGCCACTTCGCAAATATTCATACCTACATGATACCACAAATACTCAATCAGTCTCCTAACACAGGCAGTAATTCTGTTTCCTGCGATGGCTCATAAATATCGTTGGGGTTACGTAATAACAACACACCGTCTCAAGGAGCAGTGATTCACACGCTGATTACTATTCTGCATGAATTTAATGTGTTTTACAAAGTATGAACAAAATAAAAGGTGGAAAAAGCAAAGTAAAAGTACATTTCCTGAGGCAGACAACGATTTTGGTTGCATGGCATCATGGGAATGATTATAATCTCGTATGAACACTTATGCATGTGTGTGTGTGAGAGAGAGAGAGAGAGAGTGAGAATGTGTGTGCCTGTGTGGTTGAAATTGGTGCTTGAGGATATTCAGATGAAAAAGCATCTGTGTTAATGAAGTAAAATCTCTCAGAGCTCTGGCAATTGAGTACATTGCATGGAACTGGAAGTCTGCAAACTGTAATCCATTCCCACCCAGCCCATGGAACAGGGAGCCTTCACAGCTAGAGCCAAGCAGCTCCAGCTTCTCTCCCGCCTCGTTTATGTCTCACTTACGTCTCCGCACCGTCAGAAAGCCTCTCTGATGTAACATGTGACATGCCAAGCGCAGGAAGCAGACTGCCTCCCTGATGCAGGTGTCTGGAAGGTTTTTACCGTTCACCTGCGCACACACTGAGACGAATGTCTAAACAGCATTTAAAGCTATTCCATTATTTTATTTTTCACTCCAACAGATGAAATTAGGAAGTGAGTGAGTTTTCCTTTTTTTATTTAATTGTTATGTTAAATGAGTTTCAGTCACAGAGTAGGCAAGTGCACTAGTGCTGTGCATTAGTGGACACACTCTACAGGCCAGCTTGGAAGCTGTGGCAGGTGAGAGAGGGGGACAGAGATGAGGAAATAAACACAGCCGGGGGAGACAGGGGGAGCTCGGCTCCTCTTAATAGCACATGAGCTCCCCTGAAAACATAATTTGTGAGATTGGGGGGGGGGGGGGGACTGCTGATGGGCGGGGTTAGACTGTGAAGGGGGGGTTCAAAGTGGGGGGGCGGGTGGGATCAGAGTGGGGGGTGTCAGTATGGCCGTATGGAGCCTGCCAGAGCAGAATTTAGATCCAGCTCATGACCTTCTTAGAGCCAGACATTCTTCCTGTGTGTGTCAGGGTTAGGGTCCCCCGCTGACAGGACGTGATATTGGTCCAATCACAGAATCATAAGCACACCAGGAAAGCATACAGCATATACTTCTTATTACACAATGCTTTTGTACAAATGATTTATCACAGAGGGCCGTCTAACACGCTTGTAAATGTGCACACAGGGGCTGAAAGAGATCTGGTTCAGGTTCAGTGAAGTGAAGCTCATGAAACACACACTCACACCTTTGAACATCAAAGAGCATCAAACAGGTAAGAAAGCTTTCCAGAATAATGTTGAGTTTAATATTTTTGCTTTGGCACATGTGTAAAAGACACGTAGAATTTGAGATTGTGTACTCCCGGTACGACGGTAGATGTTTAAAGAGAATTCACGATGGGACAGCTATTCAACTATGACTAATATGTGCAAAGCAGTTAGAACTGTGTACATGACTCTATACCAATTTATTTCAAATATTTTGAAAACACTGTCTTAAAATCTAAAATAATTTGATCAGATACTCTTCAAATTCTAATTAATGAACCAAATATTCCATTTTACATTAAAAATATTGAGATGTTATTGAATATATTGTAATAGTTTTCTATGTACATATAAATACTGTGTGAAAAGATGTAAATTGTTCGAAAGGCTTTTAAAAAAAGGCCTGAAGTCAAATAATATCCTACATTCCTGAATTCAAACCTGCACCTTATATTTGAAAATGTTGCAGTCTAAAATCATTTATGAGCATCCTTTGGTATTTGTCCTGAGCCAGTGATATTTACAAAACATGAAAGAGATTAAGCTGAGTCGCTGCACTCTCTTCTCTGCTGGGCGTTTCCAACCTGCATGACTTTCCTGCTTTGTCTAAGGCTATCCCATAAGTCTTACAGGACCCCGTCTGAGATACAGATGATCATGTCAATGCAAAAAAGTTCACCAGTGGCTCCTCTGTGCAATAACATTGGTATTATATGATTATATAAATATATAAAACATTGTTACAACGTGTATGTTTTGAAATTAACAGCTCTCAAGCCCCAAAGTAAATTATAAAGTCATGGAAATAAACACTCATTGGAACCTCTAAACTCTTGTCCTCAGCAGCTGATAGGAACAGCTTTGATGTTTTTGGTAAATGCAGGTAGCAAGCAGCCATTACTGATCATTGCATGAATATATATACATAATTATAACCAATATCATCTCTAGCACAGCGAAGGCATGAAGGTCTTGATGAATGGGTGATATGTATTTTTTGCTATATATTTTTTCTGTTTTGATTTTCAGCAAGCTTGACATTCAGTGGGTTAGACAATGCCATCACCTGTTCATTACCTGTTCCCCTCTTCTCTGACGAATTTATCTATTTATAAAGTGATTATGCAACAGACAAAGTCACTCCAGCATGCAAAATCACACAGTCAGTCGCATGATATCAGTTAATCAAATCAACAGAAAAAAACATTCAATCAACAATTCAGTGAGCACCAACTCTGTTTTTCTCAAAGCGGACATGCGTAAGCAGTGATATGTTCTTTTGATGTATAAATACCAGCGATAACCTGCAGATAAAATGAGCTGGAGGTGGAGGCAGTGTGCTACCTGCACTAGCGCTCATAGCAGGCGTGATTTTCGTGTAATAAGAGCCTCGAGCAAGAGCAGAAGAGGCATGCACACTGCTTCTGATCTCTCTCACCTCGCCCAGGTGTGTGTGTGAGTGTGTGTGTGTGTGTGTGAGTGTGTGTGTGTGTGTGTGTGTGTGTGTGTGTGTGTGTGTGTGTGTGTGGGTGTGTGTGTGTGTGTGTGTGTGTGAGTGGGGTGGGGGGGGGGGGGGGTGCTTCTGTGTTACATGAAGCACTTATGTATATGCAGCATAAAAATGGACATTCAATGAATTGACTAACTGCATGTGTTTCTCCAAAGACACAAATAATCAGATGGAACGACACCATCCTGTATGAGGCATATTATATTATTTTATTTATTTAAAAAAAGCTGTAGGGTGGAAGCTGCTTTCGTTTTTGTGAGAAAAAAAAAAACGTTCTCTGCTGATGTTTCTTAACTGGGACCTGTGTAGATTCATTAAATGTCAGGTCATTAATCTCAGTATGTAGGCATTTATGTGAGACTCTCTCAGCTGGTACTCTGACAGTTAAAGTGAAACAGACCTCTGTTTTAGTTCTTCTCAAGTCAGTCACCATCTCTTGTTTTTCTACCATTTACTGCACGGAAATGATCTGCACTCCTCTGAATTAATTTTCCGCTTCTCTATGGAAACAGTGAGATGATGAGGTACCTGAGTACCACCTGAGTATCACCTGAGTATCACCTGAGTACCACCTGAGTATCACCTGAGTACCACCTGAGTACCACCTGAGTATCACCTGAGTACCACCTGAGCATCACCTGAGTACCACCTGAGTATCACCTGAGCAGAAAACTCACCTGGCTGCAGTTCACCACTAAACTCTGCACAAAATGCCTTTTGGTTCAGCTCTGGAGTTTCATCATTTATCAACCAGTAGGTGGGATGGAATGGTGTTGAAATCACTTCTCATCTTTGTGGACATATACTGTACATTGCACACATCTCTTAATTACCTAATAGTAATAAAAAAAACATCATGAAACATCGTCAGCTGAAGGCCATTTCCACAAACTTGCCCGTATTGTAAAGTAATTGTGAACATTATCCATTATACACAAAATTGAAATCAGACAATAAGTGTGAGAAATGTGCTGATAGCTGGAAGCTCAAGAGCAGAGAGGCCCTTTGAACAAAGAGGAATTAATCATTCTCCCACTAAAGCTCTGAAAGGACGTTGATTCCATATCACATTCTTGGGTTCTCTGGCAGTTTCTCAGCAGAACAGGAGTTTTGTTTTAGCATATTTGGATCTACTTTGCAGGTTGAGGGAAATGATTGCTTTTCCCTTTTCCCTTCAACCCTTTTTCAATGACAGAATACAGTAAATAAAGTAAATAGGTTGAGGAGAATAACAGTGACATGAAGTAAAATAAAGAAAACCAATTTTTGTACTGAGAGGAGTATTCAGCACTTTTAGAACTTCTGAGCAGCAAGCAGTCTCACACTTACTCATAATGGACTCTCAGAACTAGATGCTACAAAGGGAAATGTTATTATAGATATGTTTCGTGGTTTGAGAAAAAAAATGTCAATATATGCATTCTTAGTTTCCTCATTTGATGGAGGGGCTGAGCACTGTAACGCATTCTCCGTTGTTTCAATTTAATTTCAGATATCTCGTTCACGCTCCCTAACACTTTAATGAGGTTTCCAGTGATTTTTTTTTTCCAATTCCTCTTAATGAAATGAGACCAAGGACTGAAATTACATGGGATATGTGTTTTTCAGAATTTATTGCAAAATGAAAAAGGAGGGAAAGAGGGTACTTAGACTTCTATTAGACGTGATATTAATCTTGTTATCTGAATGCTTCAGTCCTTCAGAGACAGCTTATTTTAATTGCAGAGAGTATTCACAGACCATACGAGAAGGCGGATAGCTTCCTGCAGCAGGGAGGTGGCAGAGAGGTGCAGTAGGGAGGTGGCAGAGAGGTGCAGCAGGGAGGTGGCAGAGAGGTGCAGCAGGAAGGTGGTAGAGAGAAGCAGCAGGGAGGTGGCAGAGAGGTGCAGCAGGGAGGTGGTAGAGAGATGCAGCAGGGAGGTGGCAGAGAGGTGCAGTAGGGAGGTGGCAGAGAGATGCAGCAGGGAGGTGGTAGAGAGATGCAGCAGGGAGGTGGCAGAGAGGTGCAGTAGGGAGGTGGCAGAGAGGTGCAGCAGGGAGGTGGTAGAGAGATGCAGCAGGGAGGTGGCAGAGAGGTGCAGTAGGGAGGTGGCAGAGAGGTGCAGCAGGGAGGTGGCAGAGAGATGCAGCAGGGAGGTGGCAGAGAGGTGCAGTAGGGAGGTGGCAGAGAGATGCAGCAGGGAGGTGGCAAGGAGATGGTGGGCGGAGCCCTGCAGATGATTGACACATGAACCAGAGATGCCAAGGGAGAGTCAGGTGATAAACAAGGTCCTGTTTGTTCCTATTGAACTGTTGATTCCAGAGTGTGTGTGAAGACTACTCTGTGGGTAGACTGTGTGCTGGGACTATTTTGCTACTACAGTGTGTGTTGGGACTATTTTCACTGCAAAAATGAAATCTTGATTGGTATTATATACTTAAATGTAAGCAATTGTGCTCTTGTTTTGTAGTTTAAAGATTCATTTTGTAATTTAGTGTTTCACCACTGAGATTATGATTTAATTCAATAGTATCTTCCTTGTTTTAAGACATCATCTCAAATAAATGCTGTTTTACTGTTGCTTATTTTAAGCAAGTCTTTCGCAAATCATGCCTGTTTTCCCTCATTTTTTATGTTGCATTTCTTAAAATGTTATGACCTGAGCTTGCTCTCACACTGGATTGGGGCTGTCGTGGGTGTTCAGAGGGTTTTTGTGGTGTGTTCAGATCATCTTTGAAAGACTGACGCGATTGATTCATAACGACCTGCTTCTCCTGCTCCTTCAAAGATGAAAGAACCCGCACAATCCGAGACAGCAGAGCACTCATGGAGATAGGGCTATATGTAGCAGAGTGGTCCTGGTTAAGTGCCTGGTGCAGGCGTGCACATGTGCAGAATTTGGCAAAGTACTGCGCTGCCGTGCAACTGTACTCTCTGGATTGGGTCTATTTCAAGCAACGCCTGCTGCTCGTCTCTATTCTGTTTTTGTTTTTTTCTGCATGATTGTGACGCCAAAAGACAGGTGTTCCATGTAAGCTCTTTAAGAACAAGCTTCTGTGGGTTGAGTTGTTCGCATCTGTGTGTGTGTGCGTGTGTGTGTGCTTGAATGAGCATGTGTGTGTGTGCGCGTGTGTTTGTATGTGTGTGTGTGTGCTTGAGTGAGCATGTGTTTGTGTGTTTGAGCGAGTGTGTGTTTGTGCGCGTGTGTGCGCTTGTGTGAGCATGTGTATGTGTGCATGTTTGACTGAGTGTGTGTGTGTGTGTGTGCATGAGCTTATAAATTATTGCATGCATATGTGTGTGAGTGTGTGAGCTTGTGAACTAGTGTGGTCATGCATGTGTGTGTGTGTGTGTGTTTAGGTTGATCTGAGATAATCCAAGCCTGGAAGTATGACAGACACAGCGGAACGTTTCCCTCTTTTATTCAGATGCACAGTGGTAAGCAGGAGCACAGGCAGAGAGAGCTCCTGTCAGCTGGCAGCCCCTGCTTTGTGCCCTGCTATAAGTGACATGCGTCGCTGTGACAGGGAGACAGAGTGGCAAGGCCGGAGGGATTCATGAGACGGGCTGATCTCTGTTCTCCTCTGCTCCCAGAGTCCTCTCCTCTCATGCTGACTGCAGGGAGAAGATGGCAGAAATGAAGGAGAGAGAGAGCGAGAGAGAGATTGAGCCAAAGAGATGACCACGCAACGGGGAGGTGTGCAGGATGCCCGGATGAATTGGGTCTGACTTACAGTAATGCCTCGCCAGTTTCTCCATTCCCTGAAATATTCTGTCACACACATGAAAACAAACACATACACATGCTCACACACTCACACGCACACACACACACACACACACACTCTCACACACGCACACACACTCACACACACTCCACACACACACACACACACACACACACACACACACACACACACACTCACACACACTCTCACACACGCACACACGCACACACACTTATGCACTCACCCATACATACATGCACACATACATATATACACACTCACACATACAAGCACGCACACAAACAAATACAAAAACTCAAACTCACACCAGCCTCATATTTACCTACTCTAGCACATGCACAGGCACACACACACACACACACAAACACACACAAACCAAGTGCTTCAGTACACTATTGCCAAGATGTACTGTATTGATTGGCCATGGAGCCAGTGGCATTTAGTGAGTGTCAGATATGACTCCTTGGGGGCTGTGATAGTTATCTTTGCAGAAGCAAGCATCAATTCTGAGAGGATTTAGCTCTGCTACTGTTTGGTTACAGTTAGTGCTACAAACTACAGCTCAGCTGCACGACGCCCAATTAAATGCTGCAAAATAACAGAGTGCATGCTACTCAATGCAGCCAAGAACAGTTCTCTCTGATCATTATGCCGTTACACCTGATGAAAAAGGTGCCATGGATCAAAGCGCATAATTATCAAACTAAAAGGCCACATTATGCTGCTTTTAGGCACACGGTGATGCACTCTTGGTTCAATTGTGCAGAATTAGGTTGTATGGTCATGGGATTAAATCCTGCCTGTGAGTGTGTGTTTGTGTGTGTGTGCATGTGCTAGAGTAGGTAAATATGAGGCTGGTGTGAGTTTGTATTTGTTTGTACCTTTGCTATATGTATGTATATGCGTATGTGTGTTATCTCCGATTGTGATGTCACAAGTGATGTGTCCTAGAAACAAAGCCCCTTTAAGCTGAGGTGTGGTGCTGGGGGGGCGGGGGGGGGGGGGATTCCGCAGCTGCTGGGGTTACCATCCCTGCTGATGACGGCTGCAGCCCGGGGGGACAGCACCCCCAGCCACCTCCTCTCAGAACATCACTGGACCACATCAACACTGACAGCCTTTGCTGCTACACCCCACAGCTGTGTAACCTTTCCCTGTTCTGCAGGTGCATAAACAAAAATAGACCATCCAGCACACCCCCCCCCCCACCCCCCCCAAAAGAAAAGAAAAACCCAACATGGAAGTGATGCCCGCCACAGACCAGCCCCTAGATACCATACAGCAGTGTCAGAAAAATGAAAACTGTAAAAATAAGATAAGGCAAGGGCTGAGAGCTCCATGGTGGGAATGCGAAGTTTGGCCGTGGCGCAACCTGCTGACAGCTCTTGCCATGGGAAGGCCCGTCATGGCGCTACACAGCGCGTCTGCAGGTGACGCTGATGGAAACAGACCGGTTCAGCACGGGCCCACCTCGCTCGGAGGGGGTGAACTCTGCTGCCACGACGATCCCGTCACCCTGCTGCTGAGTGGCAGGGGAACCCGGGACGCTAATGAGAGAACACACATGCTCCCAAACCCCTGGACGACCAGGGCTAATTACATACACGGAGAAGAGCTGCTCCGGGCCCCTGTGCCAAACGTCTGCGTGTCAGGGAAATGACCGCAGCGGCGGGTTTTCTCTGATCTAAGGACGCACTGTAGGTGAGAACAACCACAACCCCCCTTCCCACCCCTCCATCCCCAATAGCATCACTTCTCGGATGACGGCCGGTTCTCATTTCAGGGGATAATCAGCATCTGATTCTGAGTACAAGAGCGTTTCCACGTACCGGAGCGGCCCAGGCGAGCGGCTTTGATCTCAGGGGTTCACAAAGACAGGGTGAGCTGCCCGGCTCATTTTCTGAGGGCCTGAGGGGGGGGCCGCAGCAGAACCACAGAGGTGGTCTGACTCCCCCCCTGGGCCCCCACCCTCCATGTATGAACCCAGCACACTCCACATCTCTGCACTCAATACGATTCACCATGACCTGCATCTGCTTTCATGTGTGAAAAACTTCACATTTTTTTTTGGGGGGGGGGGGGGCGTTGGCTGTGGAATTTCACTCTCTTAATTTTGTCTCCCTCCTATCTACAGGTTGAAATAGTCTGGTCACGCGCTTCTACCCTGCCACTTCACCCATGTAAAACCCGGTGTAAAAACCTGCAGGCTCTCAGCTGCGCTCCTCAGTCACTGTCAGATTTCCATGCAGCAAACATTAAATGCAGCAGATCTGGACTAGCAGATATATTACACTCCGCAAATACGATATAGCACATATTGCATGCAGGTGGTGTGATATAGCAGATATTAAATATGACATTTTTTATGTGTTAGGCATTGGGCCTATAGCCTAGTGGCTAACCTACTGGGCTAGGATCCCCCAAGGCTGGTGGTTCTGGCCTTAATGCTCAATAAGTCCAGTGCTGGTTTTGGGCCCTTGAGTCACGTCCTTAAGTACAAATTGTTCCCGGGGGGGACTTGCCCCTGGTAATTCTAATCAGTTGTGAGTCTCTTTGGACGAAAACATCAGCTAAATAACTGTAATGTGTTATAAGCGATGGATGTACAGCCATAGAAAAGATACTTACTCACCTACTCATGCTTCGGCGTAGACACTAACAGTGCTTTGTATGCATTACATGATGAGGAACACTGAATGAACAGCATTTTAAATGCCTGGACATAATTGTTTAATCATTAAACTGCAACAGTACTGCATAACCAGTGCTTGTTAAACAGGTGACTAATACAGCTAAACATGTCCAATTTTAGCGTGATTATAAATTGTCTGTCAGTTCATGCTATCCAATTATACATGCAGGCTGCGATTTAGCCACATTTATTATACATACATATATCAGCATTTAATGTGAAACAGGTTGGTGTACAGCAGAAATTACACCGAGTCTGCTCTGTTCACTCTGTAAGTGAATAAGAGGTGAATAAAAACCTTTTGTGATGCTGTGATCATAACAAAATCAATCACAAATACGTTTTGCTTCTGGAGGGTTTTAGCATATTTGAAGAAAACGTACTTTTATCCTCAAGCTACTCCACTCTTAAAATAATAAATTGGACCTCGCTCAAATATCTACCACAGAACATATGGTCAAACAGCTCTCTCAGTTAGAGCTATAGATTCTTTGAATTCCCTTCCCAGTGACATACGGCGATGCAGAAGCTAAAATTGCTTTAGAAATAAGCTCACGGAGCAGCCAAAGGCAGATCAACTCTCTGAAGGCAGAATAAGAGCGTCCTTTTCCTTTAGTCTATTTCATATTTTGTGCTGACTTTTGTCTTTTCTAATGAATAAGAAATATCCTTTTTTGTATTGAAACAAACTGTATTTGTTTAATCTTGATTTCTCAGTGTAAGTAAGCATACATGCAGTACAGCACAGGGGCGTAGCACCAGGAGGAAAATGGGTACAGGGTACAGGGCCCAAGGGTTTGAAGGGGCACACAAAAATCTTGGAATTTGTTTTTTAAAAAGAGTGGAGTGGCCCTCAGAGCCTGCCTGTGTACAGGGCCCAGAACTTCTAGCTATGCCCCAACACTTTATCATATTGTGTTTGTTTTTCCGACCTTCTGCTGCTCAGATGTTGATGATGGGGGGGGGGGGTGGTTTGGGGTTCTGGCTGAAGGAAGGTCTGAACGACAAACACAAACAATATAGATATAAATTAATAATACATTTTGATAATATGCTGTACCAGGGGCATGGGGGGGGGGGCAGGGTTGGTGATGGTCATTTTTTTCATCACCTCCCAATCTGCACACGCACCAGGGCTGAGATGAAGCATGGGCTCGTCAGTTAGCACTGCACCAATCAGCGGTCACGACAAACCCCCGGCAGCCAGACTGGAAGGGCACCGACATGCATGGCCTGGATGAGGCTCTTGTCATACTTGTCCAGTCAGGGTTGGTCTGGGCTTCAGCCTGTATCCTCTGCACATGCTCGGGGACACTGCTGTACTGCTGTACTGCTGAAGAAAACGTTCTTTCAAGCACCTGTAGAGGTTCTTCCTTTGTCCTGCTAGGGGAACCCTTCAAGGTTAAAGATAACAGATATCTTTAACGGGTTCTTTATTTAACCCTCAGAATAAGGTTCTACAGAGAACCCTTGAGCAATGTTCATACAAAAGAAGAACCTTTAAGGGTTCCCCTGGTGGGACAAATGAAGAACCCTTCAGAGACCTTTTTCGGTAAAGTTTAGTTAATGAGTTTTATCTTGTGTTTACTGGATTTTTGGAAATCTTGACACCAGTATGGCTCACTTATAGGTTTTAGGTAATTTTTCTGATCTGCTCTCACTAATACAATATAACTGTACAGTCATCAGCAATGGAATTAAATGAAGCAGTTTGTTCTGGTATGCTGAATCCTGCATTCAGATACAATCAGCACTGCCAGAGATAAATATATAAACACAGGCACTCATATACACACTCTCATGCACACAAGTATAAGCGTGCCCTGAGAATCCAGCCAGCATGTTAACATTATTAACTCCAATAAAAAAGTCCAAATACTTTCAAGACTACCAACCAGGTTTGTGTGGTTAGCCTTCTATCTGGCCTTTGTATTTAAGTTTTATCTGTCTTTTTTTTCACTGCACCCTTCAGTTTCAGTGATCTAAGTGATTCCTCCCATTTTATAGTGGAACAATCCATTTTAAACCCACACTGAGAAAACAGACGGGCCAATATCTTGGTGGGGGAGGGCACAGAATCACTGTAAGAGTAGAGAGAGGGGAGCTCTTTATAGCCAGTGTGTGGGAGGGGGCCTGAAAATTTTACCACGTCATTCCCGGGCTCACCGTCCCGAGCAGTCGGCGATTTTTATCCTACAGCGCAGCGAAATTGCTTTAATCCAGTCGTAATTTTCTGCAGGACCCAGATAATGTGATTTGGGAAAAGAAATAAATGTGAGTGCCACTCAAGTGTTATAAACTTCTCTCAAGGACACGAGCTCAGAGCTTTAACATTCATCATTTTACATGCCCGTAACCGCAGAGGCGAGAGAAGGAAGCCATCAGTCCGTGACGCGAGACAGAACCGGGGGGTGGCTCTTCTGACGATGTCTGTTATTGTTCTTAATGGGAATGATGGCCCTCCTCTGTTTGATCAATCATAAGTCCACTGGAGCTCGTCGCGGGACCGGGTCATTAGTCTTGGCGAGCGAGCCACCCTGCTGTAGCTTGTAGAGATGAGACGGCTCGACTCAGCCCTCTCCCGTGGCGACAGGGGGGACCAGGGTAGCCGGGGAGGTGGGAAGGGGGTGGGGGTTGTTGGGGGAATCCACTTGTGTCCCAAACCCACACAGCTGAACCAAACGGCTGGCGTTACCCACGTCTTTCCTTCATGCTAGGCAGGTTTCACAGCAGATTAGCCATGGTCTTTGACCAGTTCTGAGCACAGGACTCACACTGCTGAATACAGATTAGCAGGAACCAGCCCAGTTCTATCCATTACTTCTTCTCATCAGAGGACTCTCTCGCACATTTTTCAGCCCTTCATAAATAATAACACAGTAATTGGCAGATAGTGTCTTTTTACTTAGCGGTTTAGTATAGGAAGTTTAAGATTAACTAAACAACATTAAAGCATTTTTCCTGAGCTGAAACACTCTGTTTCAGTGCAGTCATTAATTTGCTTGTTGTTTCTGAGTAATTAGGTGCATCCCATGAATCATGACTGTTTCATTCCTCCGCATACAGAAGCCCGCTCATTACCACTCGCGTTTCACTGATTGAAGTAGTAGAACACAAAACGGAAAATAAAGTGCGGGATCAAAAGATGAGCGGATGATGTTTTCAGCAGATGGGCGATGGCGGCTGAGAGCTTTGGTGGTTGTTGTCAGGGGTGATTTCTCTCTGTTGGCTTCAAAGTGGGCAGATCGTCATCACACCCTTATCGTTTTCTCTGTTGCTCCACCATGAGTGACACATCACCCACCAAAACATCCTACCTCCCATGAGATAACCGTTCTCTCACGGAGAACTGAAAGCCGGGATCAGCTAGCTTGCTCTGTGGTTTGCTTTTTGTTTTTTATTCATGCTGAGCTGAACCTCCCGACATGCTGCAGTTACCCTCTCTCACCAGTAGGAGGAAGCCATGGGCATGTGACATGGCCCCTGTGCTGTTTAAGGTTCACAAAGTCAGCATATACCAAGATTATACACCTGCAAGGTCCTGGTCAGTCAGCAGTGGCCGCCAGAGAGCAAAGAGACTGACAAACTTTCACCCTTTCACGGCCAAATTCAGATGTTTTCACTCTTATAACTGTAAAATTCAGATTATAGGTAAATTCAGATTTACCATAAATCTTTCAGAAAATCCTCCCTTGTCTGTGGCGGCTCCCTGTAACCACACATCCACAACAATATTGTTATTCATATTAAATACAGTATATCTACGCTGCATAATTTTTCATGTTTACATGGGAGAATGAAATCGTTAAAACAGATAATCTCAGTGGAGCACCTGTGAGCACTGATAGAAACAACCGAGCTGATCAGAGCAAGGTCAGAGTCGGACTCCTTGTCCAGCACCCAGGAGAGAGCACAAATAAAAATGCCACCGATGCCATAAATATGAACACAAATAATAAGACTCTCAGACAGTGGTAAAATTGAATGGTTAAGGAGTCATTTGCGCTCCATGGCTCAGGGATTTTAATCTCCTTTGCTAAATATTGTGCAGACGGTGGCTGCTGCTTCCCGGTGCTCTTTGCTACGTCTCCGGTTTCCATTGTGAACACCGCAGGTGTGATGTGACTGACTGCCTCTGATGTTTGTGTGTGGATCTGACAAAGACAGCTCCTCAAGTATGATTTACTCACTGAGCTGACTGCTTCCACAGTGCACATTTTACACCCTCTCTGTTTAGGCAGCAACTCATCTGAAACAAACCAGGGTCACTGCCTTCTATGAGCGAACCACTTTGCATTGATCCACCTTGAAGTTGAACCAGTAACCCTCTGGTTTCAAATCTGTTTCCTTGTTTGAAACATCATTACATTACATTACAGTTATTTAGCTGACGCTTTTATCTAAAGCGACTTACAGTTGATTAGGCTAACCAAGGGCCAATCCCCCCTGGGAGCAATGTGGGGTTAAGGGCCTTGCTCAAGGGCAAAACAGCACTACAGTTTTGACAGAATTGGCAACCAAGCACAACTGAATACATTATTAACATACATTTTATCTGGCAGACTGTTTTCACCAAGACAGCCTCGGAGAGGATTCCAAAATACAGTACAAGAATGAAAATTGACTGCCAAATAAAAAAACAAACAGTTGCATTACTGACAGTCAACTACCCACAATGCAACACAGGGCCACAACTGTGATATAAAATTCAATTGTTGTGAACACAATTCATCTGAAAAATGAGAACTTTGTGATGTGGGAGATTTCATTTCTCTTGACAATCGACTTCATGGAAAAACGTAGTTAAACACATACTTTTGTACAATACAACAGAACAGACAAAAATTTGCTGTTGTGCCATTTGTTCACACAGAAGAACTGAGGGGAAGGACACTAGATGTGCAAGGTCTTTGTTTTGGTAACAGGAGAGACGGTATTTCACACGCTCATTAATTAACAGCCATGGGGGAGGGTGACAGCAGGCCCCCTATTAGGAAAGCTATCCTTGATGTGTGAGATTCAGCACACCATCCTCATGTCTCAGTGTGCAATGATACGGTCTCCAATCACGCTCGGCTCCACAGCATTCTCCTTTTCCATGCTACCGGTCCCATTCATAGGTTCTGGATGGGTCAAGCGAGTGGAATCTCCAGGGTCCAGATGCAAAGGGGAAAGCCTCCCAACCCTTCAGGTCATTATCAAGACTCTGTATGTATGAATCTCTGTCTGTGATTGGACCATTACGGAACATGTGACCACACAGGGATGTCAGATATTCCATCCATCATGATGATGCGGCATCCATAATGGTTAATGGTGTAAATGAGAAAAACATTTTACACATTGCAGAGTCCACTTTCGAAAAAAGAATATAGAACAACATAGGTGTTCATAGAACAGCAGCACTGGGATCAGCCCGTGTGGACAGGGAGCTGAACAGCTTATTCTGTGTTAGTATGGCTGCTTTCCTTTGTTGTAAAAGTATGCTGTATATTGTGAGATACACATATGTTTCAACAACAAGTCTTACGACACTAGCTCCTCTGATAAAATGGAAAGGAGGTGAACAAAATAGGAGAAACACCAAACAATAGTCCAAAAGCAGAGGTTTATTTTAAACTTGTACTGTCATTGGACGGTCAAACACATTTCAGTTTAGAAGTTGTTTTTGCATCAGAATGTGAAATTGATATGTTGGAATTTAGAGGTAAGTTAGAGTTTGTGAAAAGCATATAATTTCTTGTTTTAATTTTGTTAGGTAAGAAAGGGATGGAAATTTTAAAAAAAGAGGGAAATAAGAAGGGAGGCAGACTGGGCTTTCAGAATGAACGTCAAAGCGTCAAAGCGAGGATCAAAGTAAGCACAATCCAAGCTGCTATTTTTCCCAAGGGGAGAGTGGTTTGAACCTTCATATTTAATTTAATATGTTTTTATTTAGGGAGCTTTGCAACATGTGGATCTTCTCTCTATGGGCTTCACTCTCTGTCTTTCCTCTGTCTCTCTCCCTCTCTTTCACCTTCTCTTACTTATCCTCTTCATGTCTTTCCACTCCCCCTCCTCCCCACCCCCCCAAGACAAACCAGGATGAACTGTGTTTTTAAAGGTGTAAGACAAACTGGTTTGCCTCAAAGGAAAATTACAATTCACTTTGGTTCATGCATAAATCAAGGCCTGCCATATGTCTCCAAGCAGTGCAGTCCAATTACCAAACAATATAATCTATACAGTATATTCTATAAATAGTTTTCAGATGATTTTTGTATGCTGGGTTTTACACTTTTATTCCTTGATATGCAAATTGTGAGATATTATTTTTATATACATTTTTAATGAAAACATACAGAAGACAATTCAAGAAATATAACAATAAATGTATTTCTCTGTATCTCTCTCTTCATTTTTCAATTTGAATGCTATGTGGGGATGAAATAAGGCAGAAGATACAGACAAAGCAAAAGAAACACATAAAAATGTGGCTGGGGAAATACCAAACCAGGAGTCAAATAACTATAATATCAGTAACAGTGACAGAGCTCATAATAGGACTATTATTGTAATTAAGAGGTTCGGTAGTAAATAAACAGAAGGACATTATCGCCTATCACAGCCAAAAATGCCACAGCAGGAATATATTAGCACCAGTTTTACCAAAGTAAATGATTCAGATTATTGTCCCCAGCTGTATTTCACAGACTGCGATGTGAAAAATACTACAGCTGTGAATGCAGGGGTATACGTATACTCTCTGTCTCTCCCTGCCATGGCTTTATCCTCACAGTAAGAGGTTAAGCGTGATGCATCGCTGGCTCCAAGGCACAAAAAAAGAGAGAAACTTCCCCACAACCAAGACTGAACATCAATATTCTTCTTTGACTTTCATCTCGGGTCCATAGAGCTATCGGCTGGCCCACACAATGCCTGACGTAAACCCACACTTCATCCATGTTCGGAGGCTTGACTCTGTGTCCACCCTGTGTGTCTGAAACACTCTCCAAAACACTCATAATTGCACTTTGTGCCAAACTGACCGTGGCGCTTGGCACATATTTAGTGTGCAAGACGGAAAAGGAAAGGAAGAAAAAGAGAAACATTAGCAGCAGTCAGACAGGGCAGAACCATGTAATGCATTATTAACTTGCCATAATCTCACCCACCTACGTATCTACCGTACCTCTCCATCATTCACATTCGCGCTGTCACTGCCTCCACCCACACCTCCACCCACACCTGCACCACCTGCCTGTACAGGCATCACCATCTATCTCAGAGCCGTCCCAGCTCCCCGTTCTCAGAACCAGCCAATCCTGTCCAGGCACCCTGCTCTCAGAACCAGCCAATCCCATCCCAGCACCCAGCTCTCAGAACCAGCCAATCCCGTCCCAGCACCCAGCTCTCAGAACCAGCCAATCCCATCCCAGCACCCCCCTCTCAGAACCAGCCAATCCTGTCCCATGCTCCCCGTGCTCAGAACCAGCCAATACCGACCCAGCACCCCGCTCTCAGAACCAGCCTATCCTGACCCAGCACCCTGCTCTCAAAACCAGCCAATCCCGTCTCAGCACCCTGCTCTCAAAACCAGCCAATGCCGTCTCAGCACCCTGCTCCCAAACCCTCACTTTTCACATGTGGCACTGAGACGTGTGACCCCACCAGCTCGTTCCTGACAGTATCCATGCAGAAGGAGGAATTCGCAGCCCTCACAATCACCCCCAGGTACCTCAGCTCCCTCTCTTGATTTCCCTGGGTAACCATAAAGAACACAGGGCATTAGAATGGCTCCCCAGTGGGGGCTACCGTGGCCCCTCATGTTCCACAACGACATCCCACAATGCATCTCTGCTGCCGTCCCACGCCTCAAGGAAACGATTGCAGCTGGCCGACTCTTGGGAGTACCTGCTTTTTTCTTGGGAGTACATTCATGCTCTTATTTTCAGCGCGATAACAAATGGCTGGTTGTTTTGGTCACACTGTGGACTGTGGATTTTCCACTCTATGTTCTATATACTGCCTCCCTCACATCTCTGCTCATAACAAAAACAAACCGTTCTGAACACAGAAGACACTGACTTCATTACGGGCTGGCTGTTTACTGTAGAGTACCTCTCCATTGTTTCATGCCTATTTATCCTTGCATTTACAGATTTATTTTGCTAAAGCCCTTTATGAACATCTGTTCACAGCAATTCCTCTGTTAAGCCAGGAAAATCCTTCAAGGCAAGGACATGTACTCACATTCCTAGACAACCGTTTCTATCTCTTTTTCACGGTTCAACAGAAACTGTGCTTTATTACCACGATTCCTCATTGTACAGTATTTCCAAAGCAAGAGCTGAAAAGAAAACAATAATAACACTGGAAACTGTGATAATGACGAAGCCCAAGCTGTCTGTCATTCTCTCTCAGTTTCAAAAGTAGAAAAAGCAAATTTGGTTCACAAATGAAAGGAATCCTCTGGTGCTGGTACACGTTTTACTTACCTCATTTATCAGACTATAATTAAGAAAATATGAGAAGGAAAACATTTTTGAGGCATGCATTATTGTTGTTTTTGGTTGTCGTGAAAGTGATGCTGTGTCCCATAAAATGCTGTTTCATGACAAATAAAAACACAGAAAATACTAGGAAAAGAAAAGAAGCATTTGTACAGTACACCCCATGAAATAATTTAGCTTGGATAGTGCTTATTAACGCTACATGCTTAGAAAAACAAAATATTTTTTCCAGTTTCAAGGGAAGGATACGTGAGAGTTTTTCCTACAAGCATGAATGTCCAAACAGCAGACTCATTCTTTGGATATCATTTCAGCTGTATTTGGCAGTCAGCAGAGACCTGGAGCTACAGTGAATTCCGAGCTGGCCAATCACAGCTCGACAGGATGTGGAAGAGCTGTGCGAACATACGGCAGTAGGGATCTCCAGCCTAAACCCTGTGAAGCAGGCTGGGAGACCGCGGGCACCGTCTCCATCCGACTCTCTGATCTGCCCAGATCAAGCCCACCCCGAGACAAAACACACTTCTGACTCCCTGTCTAGTTAAACAGTTTAAATATCTGTGGTAGACGGCCTTGATCAAAGACAACCAGGACAGCATACGCCGTGTGCATAGCACAGTACAAAGTGCATGAAACACAAACTTCCAAAAGCATAAAAACACAAAAAGCCAAACTGTTTTGCAGTAAAAGAATAATCTAAGGGCTGTATGGCTAGCAGTATAGCTGGAAGTTGAGGTAAGCGTCTGAGAAGTGGAGCAGATCTGGTGAAGCCTTTAACATTTGAATGTTTGACAGGTGAAATCTGCAGGAAAGCTTCAACATCACCACACTAAAATGTGGTGACAAAACTGCAAAAGGTTTTTACTGGTGCTGGTTTTAGAGGAGATAACCCATGACCCAGACCCCAAGCTGGGCCTTTAGATTTTACTAAAAATATCTTCCAATTGTGTACTTACAATGCGCTTATAGGCCATGTTCTTTATGCATTACCTTATATCATATTATCAAGACTTTCTTCCCTTGCTAAGTTCTAGTATCTGCTAAACCGTCTCATTCCAGTAGAGTGCTCATTAAAAGCAGATTGGCTATTGGGAACAAATCCCACTTGTCAATAGCTATCATTTGACAGAGTAATTAGTGCAACATGGTGTCAATAATAATGTCGTTTACTTACTGCAGTGGGGATGACGTACACAGACACAGTCTTGCACTAACTGCCAAGATTGAATTTTCTCTGTATTTATGGGTTTTACAGAATAGTCACGCAAATGGTCAGGATGATGCCATTTAAAAATGTATATCGGGTATCAGTTGGACTATGGTTCAATTGTCAACTATAATTATCCAAATAGGAATGACTTATTGTGTATTGTTTGCGCCATATAAGAACTGCTTCTCACTGTTATCCTTTGACTGCACAGCAATCAAGTGAACAGTGGCAGGTCCCAGAAGGATTCCATCTTCAGGAGGTCACAAAGAGCCTAGCAATTAGGCTGAAATTACTGAAAAAACTCCTTATACTGTTTTTCATATTTCAGTTATTTTATAGTGTTTCTGCATAATGCATTATATGCCTACATTTGATTTGTTATTTAAAAAAAGACTTGCAACTCCTTGCAGCTCAAACTTAACTCAAAATCATTAATTGAAAGAAGTGTTAGAAGCAAGCTTTGCCTCTACCTCACCCCTGGCCCCTGCACTGGATTTATCAAGCGCTAATTTCAACAGGTGGAAGGGAGAGGAACGATGGAACTCCACTTCAGTGCACCTTATCACTACAACCGCAGATGTGTCAGTTCCACTTTCACACACTTCCATTTCAATTCTCCATGAAACTAGAAAAAAATATGTGTTTCCTAAACATGCCAAATATTAACTCAAACATTTCACTCACACAATTGCTAAAATAAAGAAGGGAATACACAGTGATATCAGGGAGTACTTTCTCACAGTCCAGTCAGGTGCTGTGAGAAAGTACTCTCAAATGTTCAAACTACCCACCCAAAATACTTCACAATCACTCAAGTTAATCTAGATGCATTAGATCAACAGCACCCAAAGTGAGCTGGAAATTAGACAATTTGGTTTTTTGGGTACAAACATGTAATAAGCCGTTAATAACTAATGAACAAATAGTTTGGCTAGACTGTAACATGTTATAAATACAAAGTACAATATATCTGTACAATATACTTAATCTATCCACAGCTGAAAGGAATATATTCAGCAGTCTGTTTGCTTTTTCTCCTCTATCACCACAGGACTTTAGAGGATTTACGAAGATTTATCAGAAGAGCGCTGGAGAAAGAAGCGAGCCAGCCAGCTCCACACAGAGCTGGCAAACGCAGTAGTTATTTTCAGCACGCATTTTAAATAATGATGCCTAAAATCCAAAGTGCTTGGCCTATAGTGATCCTGAGAGCAGCTCTGGGTGAGCTTTGCACTGGCAGATGTCCTTATCATAAAGTAAATGTAAACGAATGATTATTTTGGGCTGTGTGACTGGTGGGTGGCAGTATATGTTGAATAAATGCAGAGCTCTCGGTCTAGGGTCTCACTGCTGGGGGAGGATGCTCCTTTGAGCTCCTTCTGCCCCCCCCCACCCCCCCACCCCTCTGTGTGCTGAAGGCTGCTCATGCAGTGACTGTGACATTGGAGGTTGGCTCAGAGAGTGGCTGTAGGGGATGAGGAGGGGCGGGGAGGGAGGGACGGAGGGGAGGGGAGGGGGGGACGGAGGGGGGGGGGGCAGGGTGCTGCATGCCAACTCAAACCTGCCCAGCTGAGGCTCCCTGCCTGGCGCCAGGCACTGGCATGCCATCTGTCAGCGCATCGCTCGTGCACGAGTGGCACGGATGGCCACCCCAGCCAGCGCCACACGGAGCGGCCAGTCCGCGATGGCTCCTCTCTGCCTCTCCACCAGGGACCGGCCAGCCTGATTGGGCTTCTGTGCGTAATCCATTACAGGAGGACCACGGGCAGCTCCGCTAATTGCGCTACTTGTTGTGCGCCAAAATTTCTTTTTTTTTTTTTATGGTCATGGTGAATTGTACTCTGCTGGCAAAGCAAAGGCCGATTTGATGTGGTGCATCAGTGACACTCTTAGGATATTTTTCTTTTTTTTATAGTTAGTTAGGGTATAGGAACCTGCTTACTAATTCCAAACACTAATGGAGACCTGCAGTTGTGTAAATTGCATGTGTATCACAATCCTAAAGCAGTATCACTAAGAACAGTGCTCAATGCACACATGAACCTCCTCTACTGTCTCATTGCCTGGAGTGCTCTGGAGGAGAAACCCGCTGAGGAAAGCTCACCTGTCAGAGCCCAGATGTGAGGAGGCATCCCCCAGCCTGGTCACATGCTAACCGCTGTGGAGCTCACTACAGGCCCATGACTAATGGAGAGACACATTTACTGAACAAAATCCGGTATAAAAAAACTGTTTTTAATGATTATTAATTGTCATTATTATTATTTTGCCTTTCTGAATAACAGAGACCTGTTATTCATATGGTACATTCCAAGATAACATTAAACTAAGAATCACAAATGTGCAAAGAGAGCACATTTGAAGTAATTGTTTTATTAATCATATATTCATGAACTGTAACATTAATTGTAACAATTTAAATTATGCATTGAATATATTATTATTATTATTATTATTATTATTATTATAAATATAATCTTTGCACAAATCATCCGATATCATAACTGAATGCATAATTCAGTCCCCTGCCCATGAGGATAACAGAAGTCTGATACCCTCTCCACCCTGCCCCTGCACTAAACCCACCCTTTTCTTTTTTATCTTATCTCCTCTGTGTTTCCCTCCATCCCCCCTCTCTGTCTCCATCACACTGCTCCTCCTTTGCCTTGGTAAGCTGGGATGCCGGTGCATCTCCTCTGTGTTTCCCTCCATCCCTCTCTCTCTCTCCATCACACTGCTCTTCTTTTGCCTTGGTAAGCTGGGATGCTGGTGCATCTCCTCTGTGTTTCCCTCCATCCCTCTCTCTCTCTCCATCACACTGCTCTTCTTTTGCCTTGGTAAGCTGGGATGCCGGTGCATCTCCTCTGTGTTTCCCTCCATCCCTCTCTCTCTCTCCATCACACTGCTCTTCTTTTGCCTTGGTAAGCTGGGATGCCGGTGCATCTCCTCTGTGTTTCCCTCCATCCCTCTCTCTCTTTCTCTCTCTGTCTGTCTCACAGAGTGTGTGTTTGTGACCTTTAGCTGAGGCTCGCTCTGTCCTGGGGAGACAGAGGGAAAGCATACGCACCCTCAGTGCTGCGCAGGGCATGGTGGATGATGGAATCACAGCGAGAGACGCCGGCCATATTTTTATTTGAGTGCGTGCGTGTTCCGGTGAAGGAGGAGTAATGGATTTCAAGAGGAGCTTGAAAGGTGACACTTAACCTAAGCATGGCATTTCACACCTGATAAATTTTTCATTGAAGAAATTCTATTACTGGTAACACTTTTTCATATACTCATCACTTGCATTAATAATGTAAATTATATTAATACTTAATACTTTTAATTTCATTTTCTCTTATTGCGGGTTATGAAGTATTCATGCATCTCCAGATGCAATTCCAAATCTCTAATACATAAAGCTGCAATCATACACCTGTGTGTGTGTGGGGACCGTTCAATCAGAAAGCCACACCTGTCTGGTACCTGAATACCTGCGAGTCATAGCCAGCTGTCTCCAGCTGTGGATGTCACTGCGGGCGTGGGCCGTCTCTGTCTTTGTCATGGATAGATCTATGCCACAGGCGTGCAGTGGCTTAGCGCTGTCAATCAATGTTGGAGAACGGGGGGAAGTCGGTCACAGACAGGCTTATATCCATAGGGCCTCTGAACGGCTCAGACAGTCAGTACAGGCACGCAGCGTGAGGACGGGTTTGCCCTGAACACTAACGCTCTGCAGGGTTTGGGTCCAGGTTAAGCTATGGTTCTTCAAGATACCATTTCTCAAGCTCCTCCCTCAAATACCTCAGGCACCAATGAGATACCAGCAATCAGCAATTGGGATGATCTCACCAATGAGAATGAGTGCCAATGATCAATGGTGGGACTTAACCGGTACTGTCTGGCCAGGGGTGGGGGTGGGTTTATGGTTCACCAGGGTATTTCTAGTCGCTGATGTATTAGTGCCCAAATCAATAACAGATAATCAATGACAGATACAGCTCTCTATCAGCTGGCACCACTCTGTGGTCAGTTGCCTGTGGAGCCTGTAACAGTCGATGGTATGGCATTTGAGTGTCACAGAACAGTCCGTGTGCTTCAGGTGCCAGAGAATGCTGCAATGCTCTGTCCACATTAACTGAAAACAGCAAACTCAGTTCATAAGCCCGGATTGAGTCTCAGATGATAGGGCTGTAATGCCCCCCCCCCCCCCCCCCATCGCTCTCCCAGTCAAGGAGGGGTGTGTGTATGAGCTCACATGCAAAACACAGCAGCCCTGTCCACACCTGAGCTGTGGGTTTGCACATGTGTGAAGCTCCAGTAATGGGTTTTCCCTGACTTCCCTGACACCAGCTATAGAGCACCTGCCTGGTAATCAGCCCGCTGAAAAGAGCTGTGAAAGGGAAGGTTTTCAGAAAAAGCGCTGTCACTTTTCTGACATGATAATGACTGAAGAGACTGTGCTTCCTGCTGAAAGATTCCATACAGAAATGAATGGATTTGCTCAGGAGTTGTGTGAATGTGTGTGTGTGTGTGTGTGTGTGTGTGTGTGAGTGTGAATCCCTCTGTGTGTGTGTGTGTGTGTGAGTATGTGAGTGTGAATCCCTCTGTGTGTGTGTGTGTGTGTGTGTGTGTGAGTGTGAAGCCCTCTGTGTGTGTGTGTGTGTGTGTGTGTGCGTGAAGCCCTGTGCGTGTGTGTGCGTGCATGTGTGTGTGAGTGTGTGTGTAAGCGTGAAGTCCTCTGTGTGTGTGTGTGTGTGAGTGTGAAGTCCTCTGTGTGTGTGTGTGAGTGTAAAGCCCTCTTTGTGTGTGTGCGTGCATGTGTGTGTGAGTGTGTGTGTAAGCGTGAAGTCCTCTGTGTGTGTGTGAGTGTAAAGCCCTCTTTGTGTGTGTGCGTGCATGTGTATATGTGTGTGTGGCTGTGAGTGTGCATTTGAGCATGAGTACTTGTGCGTGTCATAAAGAGGTGTTCATATGCATATGTATGCATGATTTGAGGGTGGGGAATGTTATTTCAGTGACCTTTGTGTTTGTGAGTGTGTGTGAGGCCCCCCAGCGTTAGGCGGTGTATTTGAGGGTGATGACTGGGACATGGTGCGTGCACCCACACATCCTCATAACCGGGCCGGGTTCTCCAGCCCTGGCATCTGATCAATAGCCTAACTGCGAGTCTCCCCCGCCATACGCCAGAGGGCTCTATTACTCGAGTCCTCCAAGCCCCTCTTCTCCACCTGCGAGCCTCTCACTCTCACACCATAAACAAACTCGCAAGGACAAGGGATACAATTTCTGTCACCTCGCATTTACACATTCCATCCATCACGCATTTCCTTACACTGCCGAAAGAGTGGGGATGAGAGAGACCCTGATGGCCATTAGAGATGAGATACTTCAGATACTGTTTTCTGTTGTTCTTGTGTGTGTCTGTGTGTGTGTGTATGTGTGTGTAAGCGCATGTGTGTGTGCGTGTATGTGTGTGTGTGTGAGCGTGTGTGTGTGTGTCTGTGTGTAGGTGTGTGCATGTGAGAGCGTGTGTGTGTGTGTGTGTATGTGTGTGTGACAGCGTGTGTGTGTGTAAGTGTGTGGGTGTGTCTGTGTGTATGTGTGTGTGTGTGTTTGTGCATATGAGAGCGTGTGTGTGTGTGTGTGTAGGTGTTTCTGTGTGTGTGTGTGTGTGTGTGTGTGTGTGTCTGTGTGTGTGTGTGTGTGTTTGTGCATGTGAGAGCAGGTGTGTGTGTGTGTATGTGTGTGTGAAAGCGTGTGTGTGTGTGAGCATGTGTGTATGTGTGTGTGAGAGCGTGAGAGCATGTGTGTGTGTGTGTGTGTGTGTGTGTAAGTGTGTGTGTGTGTAAGTGTGAAGTCCTCTGTGTGTGTGTGTGAGTGTGAAGTCCTCTGTGTGTGTGTGAGTGTAATGTGAAAGCGCGCGTGTGTGTGTGTATAAAATAACTCTGGACAGAGTTCTTCAAGTCCCTTAGCTATGAGCAGCAGAGGCCAACAATTTCAGCATTGACTTCCATGAGGACAGAGGTATGGAAAGGGATCGTTGTGGTTTCCAATGCAATATTACAGCATTGTGGTTTCCAATGCAACGTTACAGCACTGTGGTCTACATCGCAAAATTACCAAACAGCAGTGCAGACAGGCTGCATGAAAACATCACTGAATGTCTCGGTCTGCCACAAGCTATTGTCTTCATCCAAGTGTACCCTATTCCACATCTCTCGCCCTCCTCTGCTCTGTTCCCAGCCTGCAGGTCATTTTGTCAGTTTTAAGTTATACAGAAGCATTCCTCTTAAGCCTACGGCAGGTGAGTAAAAGATTTGTTTCAGAGTAAATCTCTTACTCTAAGTTATTGTAAACTATTTCAGTATTTGAATAACAGTCAAACACTGGCATAACATCCTGCCAAAACTGAAAACCACAGCAATATATTTTTTCCTGCTAATGTCGGTGGAGCAGTGGTCATCTTTAATGTTTCGTTGCTAAGGAAGTACCATAACATGTGACATCTGTCATATTTATTATATGGACAGGACCTAGTAGTCGGTAAAGATGTAATTTTCATCGATAAATACTATTTTGTATCACTCAATGTGAGGTGAAAGCTTCCTCTCCTGTATTGTGCGGCACAACAAAAAGACATTACTTCCCTTCTTTCACACACTTATCTGCTTTCTCGCAGTGGAGTGGAGCACAGCCTCACATGGCTGTAGCATTATTTGGGTTTAATGGGTAATATTGACAGCACCATGGGTGATGGAGACTCCCATCTGCCCCTGGGTGAGAGGGTATTCATTGGAATAACATATAATTATACACAATTCATAATCCACCTCCTGCATTTACAAAAGCGCCACAAGCAAACACAATTCAGCACAAATATAAGAAAAGAACCTGAAAAAACATTCTGAGGAAAGAAACACACATAAAGGCTTTGATGAGAGTTCCCATCATCTCAACGCTGATTCTCCCCAAACAAAGTGCGGGCCAGCACCAAGCAGAGCCTCACATGAGCGCGATTTAAATTCAGCTTACACACACAGAAACACCAGCAGCCTTGCAATATCGCAAATTACGCTGCCGTTCCGGTGTGTATACGGCATGACCTATGGGCCCGTCAATGGGGGCGGCATATTTCCATTTTTATATGAGACTACTTGCTCCAAGTCAAACCTGACATGCTTGAATTTCAAAAAGGCCTGGATGTTTTCATTTATTTATTTTATTTATTTATTTATTTATTTATTTATTTCTTGTTTGTTTGTTTGTGCTGTGTCAGCTGATGTATGTGTTTGAGATTCACGTGGGACCAAATGGAAAACCCACAGTACGCAGTGTTTCAGGGACTGATGGGATTTTTCCTAAAGCGGAGGCAATCCACTCATGCCCACATGCCGAACGGGAGCACCACGTCCCCAAGGCAAAATTATCTCAGATACAGGGATATTTTTTGGTGTCTTTGCATCTGAAATCAGGATATGACGGAAAGTAAATTATATCTGCAGCCTCTAAATACGCCAAAGCTCCCTCACCTACGCCACACACTTCACTCCCCTGCCCACAGAGTTTTATTGTCAACATGAAAAATGGGATTTTGAGCCATAACACATAACGCATTGTCAAAACCTTTTCATTCCTGTTTGGACTGTAAACACTCCCTGTACAGCTGTCGTGTTTTGTATACAAAGGTATATTTGCATGTAACTTTATTTGTGCTAATCTGCCAAGGGACTGCAGGTGAAAATTCTGGCACTGCACATGAATTTTTTGAAGATTTATGTTATTTATTGCACAGGGTCCGCACAGAGTAAAGAAACAAACCAGTAAACCCAACATATTGAATAAAATAATAAAACCTGAAGATAATTCGAAAAGAATACTCTGAGTTGTAGGAAATGGAACAGCTTTAGCTTAGACGGAGGGTTTTGTTCTTTCATATAGGTGTCCCAGTGTCCAGGTGTCCCACTGAACGATGGAGGCCTCAATATCTGCCATGAAGCGGGACATTTCCCTGGGATTACACACATACTGCTGTGGGATAAAGAAGAGTGTGCTATCCTTTCCTCTCTATCTCTTTCTGTCTCACCCTCTCTCATGCTTTCTCTCTCTCTCTTTCACACACACACACACATACACACACAGAAACTGGACAGGAAAACATGGACAGTGTACCCGCCAGTAGGCTATAAGCCAAGTATCCATTGTGTGTGTGTATATTGTCTGTGTGTGTGTGTGTGTGTATGTGTATATTGTCTGTGTGTGTATGTTTGTGTGTGTGTGTGTCTGTGTGTGTGTGTGTATGTGTATATTGTCTGTGTGTGTATGTTTGTGTGTATATGTATGTATTGTGTGTGTGTGTATTGTGTGTGCGTGTGTGTGTATGTGTATATTGTCTGTGTGTGTATGTTTGTGTGTGTGTATATGTATTGTGTGTGTGTGTGTGTGTGTCTGAGTGTGTGTGTATGTGTGTGTGTGTGTATGTGTGTGTGTGTGTGTGTGTGTGTGTGTGTGTGTGTGTGTGTGTGTGTATGTATTGTGTCTGTGTGTGTGTTTGTGTATGTGTGTGTGTGTGTGCGTGTGCATGTGTGTGTGTGTGTGTCTGTGTGTGTGAGGCTGCTTGACTAGCTCCGGGCCTAAAATCAGCCCGTGTGATAGAAGTCCATGTTAGAGGTGTCTGGGATGGTTTGCAGGGTAGTTATCTCTCCTCATTCAGACAGGGCGTGAAGAAGCTCTCTGGTCTCTTCTCTCCGCGCAACATTCTGATAACTACTGTATGTGAGTGCACAATCTTTCGCTGGCTGAATGCTTCTATTTCAAGTGTCTCCACTCACCTTCACCCGTCAAAAAAATTACCCCAGCATTCCCTTACTGTAAAGAAGCTCTGGACTGAATTACTGATACATTTTCAGATTTCGTTCACAGTATTTCTTATCAAGTACATTATGGTATGAATGGCTGGCCAGGCAGAGACATATATCATTGTGTTAAATTATAACCCTTGTGTGCTTACATTTAAGAGCTGAAATCTAAGCAATACACTTCCAAGGCCATTTATGCTTTGAATAAGGATTTCTGACTCATTCCCTGGTGTGTAGTTCACAAATGGTCTGACATTTCAAAGATAGAGGTTGATAAAGAAAGAAGATGGAGTTTGTCTAGACTATAATTCCAGCACACAGAGGTGTAAACCATACCTTCCAACTGTGGCCAGAAAATTCATCTCTAAACAAACAAACCGTGCTATGACAGGCAGAGGATCCTTAATGGACATCCCATAGTTTATGTGTCCTAAAATAAAGTGTAATGCACGCTCGATTAAGTCCACTGAGATTGGCTGTCCATCACGCGGTCCCATGTGCCTCCCTTTCACTCAGTGTCCATGCTCTCAGTGTCCATTCTCCCTTCACTGCGGCACACAGCCCTCGGTCCCTCACACACAAACACAAAGTCGCACCATAACACGTACACTTATGCATCAGCAGACGTTTAAAAGCTTGGTTGAAATGCATGATGACACATGCATGTAGGAGTGGAGTATGGAGGGTGGGGTGGGGGTGCGGTGCAGGGTCCTCCCAATTCTGTGTTTCAATTAGGGGTGTCTTGGATGGAGCTCCAGTCTATAAAATAGGGACAGGAGGGAAACTGGTGCACACACACACACACACACACACACATGCTCACACACACACGGTCATATACACACACACACACACACACACAAATGCTCACACACACACACATACACCCACACACACACACACACACACTCACATACACACACACATGCTCATATATACACATAAATCTGTAGGGGAAGAAAATAGGCAGGAGTAAAGGGTATGGAATGAAACTGGGCTGCCTGCAGATTTCCACGCGGGCTGGGTGCTGGGGGCTGGGTGCTGGAGGCTGGGTGCTGGGGGCTGGGTGCTGGGGGCTGGGTGCTGGAGGCTGGGTGCTGGGGGCTGGGTGCTGGGGGCTGGGTGCTGGGGCTGGGGCTGGGTGCTGGGGGTGGAGGCTGGGGGCTGGGGGCTGGGTGCTGGGGGCTGGGTGCTGGGTGCTGGGTGCTGGGTGCTGGGCTGGGGGCTGGGGGCTGGGGGCTGGGTGCTGGTGTGGGGCTGGGTGCTGGAGGCTGGGGCTGGGGGCTGGAGGCTGGGTGCTGGGGATGGGGGCTGGGTGCTGGGGGCTGGGGGCTGGGGGCTGGAGGCTCGGTGCTGGGTGCTGGGTGCTGGGGGCTGGGTGCTGGAGGCTGGAGGCTGGGGGCTGGGGGCTGGAGGCTCGGTGCTGGGGTGGGGCTGGGTGCTGGGGGCTGGGGCTGGGGGCTGGGGGCTGGGGGGGGGGGGGGGGGGGGGGTGGTAGTCATTGTGCAGGAAGTTGGAGCAGGAAATCAGGTCACTGAAACCTCCCCTGCACAGGTGATGACAAGCAGCTCCTCACCAACGACCAAAACTGAAGAAGACTTCAGAAAGCACATGTAACGGTCACTATGGACATCACTGCTAATCACTGCTAAAATATAGCGTTCTTCATACTGTTACACTATAGTTCTCTGAGAATTCAACACATAGGTGGAAAATATGTGAGACTGTCTGCATATCCATTCTTTGACACCTTTCATAAATCTAGAACAGAAGTTTATGTAGGAGTAAGAAGAAGAAATGTCATGTTTATGAAGGTGTTACTCCTTATTTATGAAGTCCCCTGCTCGCGCTGTGTGGAATAAGGAGCCAGACTGATACAGGAAACTCAATCTTACTCCGTTACAGCCCTCGGTGTTTGAGTGTGCGCTGTCTCTTTCCACCCCTCTCTCCGGGATCAGCCCAGGACTCCTCAAAAGAGCCCTAAGTGGGTTTGCAGACGGGCAGATCAAACCTACTACTTTTAGACTTCTGTACGGATGTAGTGAGCGGCAAGCACTGGTAGTTTTGTTAAAAAAAGAGTCTCACATCAGGGGGTACTGGAGAACATGGGGAGGGGGGTGTAGGGGGGGTCCTTGAATAAATAAAAAATGTTTGACGTGAGAGTTGAATCAAAGCACTCTAGTCGGCACGGATCCCCGTAGTTTTTAAACGTGTCTTTTTCATTTTTTTATAAGCCTGAAAAGCGCTCAGTCTTCTGCCCGAGAGAGAGAAAGAGGAGCTGCAGCACACAGTTACGCCATCTAAACACACCATTAACTGAGCCAGATTTGCATATAACTCATTCACTACTTTATTATGGAGGGCCCTATATCAGGGCCCACAGTGTCAGCACCTCCTCTTTACTGCACGCTATAGTGTGTGTTTGTAATTATGCAAATGCATGAATGCATACAAGATATACGCAAATGCACAAAGACCCTCCCACTGCCCTCTCAGCGGCGTGCTCTGAATGCAGGACGCCGACATGAAAGGTGCTTCAGTCCACTTGCGTTAATTGGGCGAGAGGCAGATCTAAGATATCATGTTAATTTGGGTTAAAACGGCAATTTGTGTCAGTACCGAGAGCGGGAGCGCTTCCACAGCCTTCGCATATCTGTTTAATATGAGTGAGAAAACTGAGAGCCTGGCACTTTTATTTATTTATTATTATTATTTTTTTTTATTCAACACTTTGATGTTTTCAAAATCCATTTCCTCCAGTTTTTCAATTTAGCTCTGGAGATGGACGTGTAAAATGCTGGGTGCATCGTTCCCTTCCTTGCCAGCGCGCGGCTGCGTGTTCCTGCAGTAATGATAGCACTATGAGTGAGTCTGTCTCCGGCTGTTTTCTGCTTTCACACCTTAGCACTGCTTCTGATCTTCACAGACTGGGCTTTTGCAGGAAGGGCATGAATTCTTCCTCCTCAGTATATATTATATATGTATATATATATATACATACACACAGGATGCACAGCTGCATATATTGCGGAGACCGAACATCAAAAGATCTTTTCCATTTCAGCGATGCTTCTTTGGATTCACACCTGAAGTCCATGTATCTGATGCTCTTCAGCGCGGATGTAACTTTGCTCGAGATTTATTTCACACATAAATAAAGCGGCGTAACACCAAGTCCAACAGCTGCTGAGTGCAGCTACATCTGCAGCTACACCTGCCGTGAGATGGTGCAGATATGGAGTATCCCCCCAATAAAGTGATGCCATTCATTTTTACTCGATTTCTTTTTCAAAGCCTCACTTTCTTATCTCACTGCAAAATGGGAAAAGCAACGGTTCCCCTGCTTCATAGACAGGATCGGTCTTATTCTCATTTATTATATCTATTTATTATTATATCTTTAACACATATTAACAAAGGAAATGAATTTTTCAGTAATGTGGTTTTTCTCTATTAATTCACAATTTCACACATGGGCAGCAGAGCCACGGTTTGGGAATCCATTGATTATGTAATCCTGGCAATACAAAACAAGTGATGTGAAGTGAAGTAGCACATTTAAGGAAAAGCATAGCTTTCTGAGGTTCTTTGTTTGCTTTTATGTAATACAGATGGCTATTTCAAGCTTGCTCTTTTGGAGCTCTCCCATAATCTGATTTTTCTGGGGTTTTTTTTCTCAAAAATTTGGCAATTTGTTCCACAAAATGAATCAATGGAGAAGTAAAGAGACGAAAAGAGATTAAAAGAAGACATTAAGGCATGAAGCTGGCAGAACAATGGCAAAGAATGTGTTTTTTTCTTCCCATACTCCCTGCTTATTTCACTATGATGTTTCATGTTAAAAGTGCTCCCCTGTTAAAGACATATTAGAGCAAAACAAGTTTAATGTTGTTTTCATTATATAACAGAACTAATGTCTGGTGCATTTCCCATCCAATCCCCAACGCGCCACTTATGACTGCGGAAACTGCAGGACTTTATGTTGTTTATAGAATCTTAAACGGTAACATTGTAACCGGTAAATGTCACCCTTGTGCACTCTAGAGATGGACTCCCACTTCCTATTCAGTGAGATTCACATATGCACTAGAGAATCATGGGAAATTATCATTATTTTATAAACTGACAGTTATGTCAACACAGAGCAACACAGCCAGTGAGTTGTCCTGAGTAAGACACGGTCCTGGTTGTATGCTATGTCATTGAAAAGTTTTATTAGTCTATGCTGGTTTGTTGAAGTGGTCCCATTTTTGCAGATCCATCATCTTTGAAGTTTTATTTGTGTTTTGGGGGTATTGGATCTGCTTTTGTGAAAACTCAGCATACTTCAGATCCTCTGAGATGCTAATGTTGGAAACTATGGGGTCAATTCCTAATGTTGTCAGGGTGGTCAAACACTGATACACACACACACACACACACTCTCTCACAAGCACACACACACACTCTCACACGCACACACACATGCGCACACACACACACACTGTCACACACACACACACACACTCTCACACACGCACACACACACACACACACACACACACACACACACACATACACACACACACACACACGCACACACACACACAATGGGTTCATGACTAATAGACGAAAGGTGCCTCTGAACAGAAGTGGAGGTCACAGACACACAGAAATCCCTTCTCTGTCGATGTGAAACACCATCAAGACGCACCCCATCTTATATACTGCTTCATAGTAGGGTAATGGATCTTTCCAGCCCCTCCTTCAGTACAGAAAGTACGGTGTGTTTTATTTCATAGTTGCACAGGTGTTTCAGGCTGTCAGCTGTCTTTATCTTGGGCTTAGCGATTCTTCTTTATTACAAGTTTCATATTCTGTTTGAATTTGTTCAGTGGTTTTTAAAGAAGTCTTTAGCAATTAAAGTAGCCAATTAACAATGTTCTTTTACGTTCTGCAGACACAGTAATTATTACAGTGCTGCTGCTGAAGGAGAATATAGTGCTTTTTAAGTACTGGACTGATTTATG
Organism: Albula glossodonta; assembly: GCA_019788955.1. Lineage (NCBI taxonomy): Eukaryota > Metazoa > Chordata > Actinopteri > Albuliformes > Albulidae > Albula > Albula glossodonta. Next base: position 191,655 of record JAFBMS010000149.1, read on the forward strand.
TGAGACGTTATGGCAAAGTGAGTACACATTGGGCTGTATAATTACACTGAGGCATCCCCATATAAAATTGTTAATTGTGATGCTGAAATGTTTTTCTGTCACAGCTCTAGATAAATAAGCTAAATAATATGCTAACATCTCATATCTTTTTTCTCTCCGCTGATCTCACTTTTTGAACTGAGTACATACAGTTTGATTGATTCATCCAATGTAAATTGGTTCATTTACTTTATTTCATGTTTTCCATGAGTTCATGACATCATTTTGTTAAAGATGGTGAGCCATATTTTGGTGGAGGAGTATTTAAAAGGCCCTCAGCGATATCTTTGACTGTATTTTTCCTAGCGCCATCTAGTGGCTGACAGTGTTAAAGTTCCTGTTCAGTGAGGTCAAAGGACAGCCCGAACCCTGATTGTGACCCCTAAACACTGTCAGACTGTACAGCTGTACCCCCTAAACACTCTCAGACTGTACAGCTGTACCCCCTAAACACTCTCAGACTGTTCAGCTGTACCCCCAAACACTCTCAGACTGAACAACTCTACCCCCCTAAACACTCTCAGACTGTACAGCTGTACCCCCTAAACACTCTCAGACTGTACAGCTGTACCCCCTAAACACTCTCAGACTGAACAGCTGTACCCCCTAAACACTGTCAGACTGTACAGCTCTACCCCCCAAACACTCTCAGACTGAACAACTCTACCCCCTAAACACTCTCAGACTGTACAGCTGTACCCCCTAAACACTCTCAGACTGTACAGCTGTACCCCCTAAACACTCTCAGACTGTACAGCTGTACCCCCTAAACACTCTCAGACTGAACAACTCTACCCCCTAAACACTCTCAGACTGTACAGGTCTCACCACTTCATTTGGTTTGGCAACTTTGGTTTTTTTTCTCTCTTAACACACTCCCTGCTTACACCCTCCCTCACCTCCCTCTCTCCCTCCCTCCAGAAATAGAGCAGTCTCTGAAATCCCCCCCCCCCCCTTACCCATTGTGTTCAGCACAGGGGAGATGATTTCTTTTCATGTGGCCTCCTGTTCTCCCTCAAGCTGGAGGAGAAAAGCCGCGGCGAGCTGAGACACAGTACAGCAATTACCTTGATTAGGTGAGAGGATCCTTACCAGCTCCGTGTGAGAGCTCACAAGACAGCGTACCCTCTCATTATGGTGGGGGCGCGACATAAGCCTCAGCGACTGCATATACGGGGGACCTGTTATGGGCTGATCTCACTCTTACACGCTTTTTGACTGGATGTAAGAAAACGTTCCCTGTACTGCCACAGCGAGCACTGAGATGGGTTCATCGTCATAGATTCGTAGAGGCAGCCGTGAACTCTGTCAGACAATTTTTAAATGCCATCGATGTCAAATGCTAAAAATAACATTAACCTTAGCCAAACGGAGTGTACGATAATAGCATCATCTAACGAGAAGGTGACAAAACCCAATACAACTTTCTGTGTAAATCCGCCATAACTGAGATCCGGTTGCAGCTTAATTTGCACTAATCCGTAAAGTGGAATTCGTTGAACTGCTATTCCCCAGATGAACGGGGGAGACGCATCTCCTAATTGATTACCTGCAGGGCTGAAGCGGGGGGCCAGGTCTGATTAATTATTCATGATGCCGTCATGATTATAAGTAGAAATTATGGTTACGTGGCGCGTGTGTCACTCATACTTAGTGAACTGGGACCGCAGCACATGGCTGCAGCTTCTGCGCAGGCAACGCCAGGGCAGCGATGACAGGGAAATAATATTTGCCTAAATCTCATAAATCATTTCGGAAATTACAGTCACAACGGACATAAATCCTATCACTGTACTTCAGGCCAGACAGGAATAGAGAAAAAGGCACTGAAATCGTGCCATAGTCTGAAAACTAAAGGTTTTCGTTATTTATAGCAGTGCACAGTTTGCCATGGCAGCCCATTCTCCTGCTGCTGCTGAAAACAAAGCAGACCACGTTTGATTTACAGCAACACATCCGCAATGTTTCGCTAAATCTAAATGGGGATGTTTTAATTACTTGCAAATTTTCCTAAAGGATTTTGACAGTATACAAATGACTCCCCCTGTTCACAGTTTCACAACAGGCATGTAAGTGCGCTTTTAAATGCAGCGCAAATGATCTCTACCAGCGCCATATCAGGGCTGAGACTGAATTATGAGCCTGTCAATTTGTGGTAAATAAAATGTTTTATATCTCAACAAGTGTATGATAAGTTATTAGTCTATATGTCAAAACTATTTTCATGAGGACTATGTTTGTTTGTTGTTTTAGTTATTTTATTGTACATTCTAAAGAATACATATAATATTGTCATTATTCAAATGCATACACTGTAAAAAATTGATTGATAAAAAAAGGATGATATTTCAGATGATATCAGAGGCTGAAGCACATTACAGTCATAATAAGGCTTTCTTGAAGTATTGAGTTTACTGGTGACCTGCTGCATGTCTGTATCACTCAAAATGGCTGCCCTTCCAGAATATTACTGGAAAGCCGTGGGCAGACGTTGTGCAGAGCTGTGCACTGCAGCTAAATAAAGAATCCATTGTTGATTCTTGACAGTAAATATTAATAAGATGTTTGGTGGGAGAACAGTGTTTTCATATAAGGAATATGAGTTGTTACAATGTTATTTATTGTAATCTCAACAGTCACCAGTGGTGCCCCCAGAAATGTATTATGAGGGGGTCAGATGGGGTCACTGAAAATGTTGATGTGGCACACCAAAACCAAAAGCCACAACTGAGTTTCAAGAATTCCACTACGCTGTTGTAGTGTACAGGCTAGTTGAAAACTAGTGGGGGGGCCAGTGGGGGGCGTGGCAGTGATTGTATCAGGGTGGCCATGCCCTCCCCCCCAGCTCTCTTCCCCCCTTTGGTGGCATCATTGATAGTGACTGTTGCAACTTGCATCTGGCCATTCTGGTCTCCTTCTTAATAAAACATTAATTAAGAGTCAATAATATTGACAGGCCACCTGTGGTGTATTTTTGGTATTTAATGAAGGCAATTTTTTATGGATTCGTAGCTCTATTTTAATGTAAACTATTAATAAAGTGCTGGAATTGGGTGAGAAGTACAGCTGTAACTCTCTTGCAGTTAATGCTAATACTGTTTGCTTCATAATAATAATCTCAAAAGCTCCTTTATTATAAAAGCATTATAATTTCAATTGCAGTGAGTGTTATAGCTTGTATACTGGGACTATGTTACATGTAACAGTTGTTATACTGGGTGCTGCTTTGTGCTGTGTTACAGCTGTTAAACTGGGTGTTGTGCTGTTTGTTACAGGTCTTACAGTGGAACTCTGCTGCTCAGCTCTTATCATGGGCACTAGTCTGTGCTGTGTGTTACAGCTCTTATATTGGGCGTTACACTATGTGTTACAGGTCATATACTGGGCGTTACACGTCTTAGAGTGACACTGTGCTGTGTTACAGCTCATATAGAGGGCTCTGTGTTGTGCTGTGTGTTACAGCTCTTATATTGGGCGTTACACTATGTGTTACAGGTCATATACTGGGCGTTACGCTGTGTGTTACAGGTCTTAGAGTGACACTGTGCTGTGTTACAGCTCATATAGAGGGCTCTGCGCTGTGCTGTGTGTTACAGCTCTTATATTGGGCGTTACACTATGTGTTGCAGGTCATATACTGGGTGTTACGCTGAGTGTTACATGTCTTATAGAGGACGGTGTGCTGTGGTTTGCTGTGTGTTACATCTCCTCTAGAGGGCGCTGCGCTGCTCCGTGCTGTGTGTTACAGCTCTTGCAGAGGGCATTGCATCATATTTTATAGTTCTTAGTGATTATTGTGGGCATTGCGCAGCGCGTTGTGGCCCTCGCTCCTCCAGACGTATCCCCGGTTTATTACTTTTCTCCTTTCCCCCTCCCACGCTCGGCGGAGTCGTGAGAGGGGTGACTGTGAATACAAATATGGATAGAATTCTCCCGCGGTGCGGGGCGCTGAAGGTAACAGCGAGCCCCTCTCCAAAACGCAGTACCTTCCCCACCGCCACCTCCTCGTTTCTACTCTCCCATCTGTCCGTCAGTCTGTGTGTCTGTCTGTCCGTCCATCTGTCTTGACTGCCGTTAAGATCTCCTCTCTCGTCACACTGTTGTTATGACAGCCAACCCCCCCCCCACCCCCCACCCCCAACTCCACAGTGGCAGGACGGGGAGCGGAGCACGGGAATCCAGCCCGCCCGCCATCTTTAACGTGCAGTCAAGGACGCCGCTCGTCCGCCATTCAGTCCTACAGGCTCGCCCGTCTGCCTTTGACATTAATATGAGCTCCTGTCCCCCTTCAAGCTTCGCTTTGTTCTGCTTCACTAAAAGCGGTTCTGAATTGGAAATGCTGGGACCGATCCCCACATCTGAAGCCCATTGCGCTCTTGCACACATATTGCCTGACAAGACCCGGCTCCAAACCAGATTCACAGACCGTCAGCTGGATTTTAATCAGATCAGAGCTCTCTATTACAGATGCCTCTTTTGCTGCCGAACATGACAGGCCTCCATGGGGGGGCTAGCAGCTAGCGGTGTCACCCCTCACAGTGCGCGCACTCCGCCGTGGCCGAACACCGCCGTCAGGACTTGCGGAACACAAAAAATCCCCTGAGGAGGTCGGTCTGGTCGCTGCCAGCCATCGTCAGCCTTTTCGTTCCCTAATATCTCCTGCTTTTTCGGCCTTTATCACTTAATTAAGCACCATCCGGCGTTTCAATTTAAAATGCAATCATGTGCATGGCTTAGAAGAGTAGACAGTTAACCCCTGAGGCGCTGGGGCATCCCGTGAGACACACAGTTTGAATAGAATAATACTCCCCATCCGGTGAGCTATGCCAGGTGACAAGAGAAAAATAAACCTGTTTTGTAACAGGTGCTGCGTGGACAATTGACGTGACACAAGGTTGCACTCCAGGCCATGGTGTAAATGAACGCTTGCTGCATGCCTGTTGTTGCGAAATCCTTGATCGAAAGAAAAAAGATGCATATCGTGATTAATCTGACTGTTTGAAATGATGGGATCGTCCATTAAGACTTGTGTTCCCACCGTAATGTAAAGCCAATCACGCAAGGGAAATGAGCTCAGCAGGAAATGGCCATTAATGCTTCCACAATGGCCTTTTTCCCCAAAGAACTGTGATCTACATTGCTTAACACATTAGGTAAAAAAAAAAACACAGAAAATCTATGAAGGATATGCAATTTAAAGAAAAAAAGGCCATTATTTGACTGCTATTCCATATGACTAAATTGAACAGATAGAATTATACAAATACAATGATGAAGAGTTTTGTAATGTCTATATTCAGGCCTGAATGGTTCAAATCTCAGGAATGAACCGATACTGAGGCAATGAAAACCTAATTTCTTGATAGAAATTTCAGGTATAAGATATTAACAACAATGAATATTGATAAAAAAAAAATGCTCCTGCAAAAATGCATCAACCGAGAATGTAACGAACAAAACAACCCAAAACAGTATGACTAAACATGCATGAAATGGACGATGTGAAACATTCTCAAATCTTCAGATTCCGAGCAATTAGATACCATTACTATTCAAATAAAAAGCAGAGAGTCTAGAGTAGAAACTTCCAAGAAAAATGATGCCAAAGCCAAAGATGATTCTATTGTACTCTGTATTCTTTGGGTTTACGGTGTTTGTTAAAAAGTACAGGCAACATCTGTAACGTCAAGGTTTAAGACTCCGGCACCCTTATCTTAATCCTCCCGGTATTCGGGTCACACGCGCGCACAATGGCGGGATCCAGATTACGGAAGCATAATCACAAAGTCTAAATTGAGGGATGGAGAGACTGTGGCTATCTACCTCCGGCTGCATTGTATACATGGCTCCTAATTTAAAAGGAAATTGAATGCATAATTGCCTGCGCATCTGGGGTCTGCCCTGATAATTAAAAGTGTGGAGGAGTGGCGTGCCTTTGGAGAGGTGGGAAGCAGGCTTTCGCTGCAAAATGCAGCAGTTCTGTGCAGCCCTGAGCAGAAAAGAAGTGATTGGCTGTAACGAAGACTCTTCCCACGCTATGCACCCCTTTTTTCATTGTTCACCCCGGTTCCTTTGCTGTCATCATCAGACTGTGTGAACAGTTTGTTTGACTCACTCTTTCTGCATCGGCTGTTGGCAGGGTACAGTAATTAACTGCATAATCAGATGAACTCATTTGCATGGAATATAATTGTCTTGCTTCATCTTCTCATTAGCCACAAAAATTTGTCAATTGTGTCATTAGGCTTAATACAGGTCTGTGAGCAAAGGTGCAAACAGTGTCAGTTTTGATGTTGTGGTTTGTTTTTTTATTTTTTTATTTTTTATTTATAATTTCCACCCAGCCTCATCCCCTCTCGTCAGTAATGTAATATGAGGACTATGAGATGTGAAGAATATAAAGTTAACAGGACGACCATGAAACATTATAAATGTTCAAAGCTGACCTTAACAATCCAGTTTTACTGAAAGTTCTGTTTGATAAATATTCCTTCAAGGTGGTCAGGTGGTTCTTTCTGTTGTATTATTTGTTTCCAAAAATCTATGAAAACAGATAAAAGAGACAAACCAGTGTGCTCTCTGTTCTAACATGTTAATGATGGGATGGAGGGTTGAGAGCACCATGAGGGCAGAGCCCTAAACCTATGAACCACTAAGCACAAACTACTTAAAATCCCATTTCTCATAATCAGACCCCACTTCCTTTGAGTCAGTAAATAGACTCACATTCACTTCAGGGAAGTGCCGCCATTGTCAGTAATTCTGTCTGATATAGTGCTCCCCAATGCTGTCAGGGCAAGCCAATAAGCATACAGGTACATGTGCAGGGTACATTGCGATGAAGAGGCTGGAAATGGTATTTTAAAAAACTATAAAAATGATTCCTTTATTTCATAAGAAAACAGGTATACTTTTTCATATTGTATCAAATTTTCACTCAACTGCCATTGGCTATGGTGAAATTCCATGTATCCCTTTATTATAACCTCACATGTACATATACATTTTACTTCATGTATTAAATGAATAAATAATTCACACACAGATTGAGCACACTAGTGCAAACCGAGAGCAATAACCATTTATAGTGCTTTCAACCATGTGAATTGTGGCGTTGATCGTAATTAGGCCGACCGGCCATTCTGTTCTTCCCTTAATGATGCTCTCGGCCCTTGCTTCTTCATTTATGCTCTTTGTGGTGTTTTTGGTATCGCTTGTAGAAACTCAAGCCGTCGATGACACATCCATTGAGAGTGCTGGCTTAAGTTCCATCGCTATCGGGAAACGGGTTCAGTGACGGGAACTGTGGGCATCCCGTATCGGCGGCCATTTAACATTTCATGACACTGAGCACGTCGCTGACTGGAGGTGGTCACTTTCAGCGTCACAGCTGCAGGGTGATTCACTCATGTACAGTAAGTCATCGACAGCAACCCATGGATCAGATCGGCTCGGATTACACTCCCCGAGACTTTATCGATATGTTTCACATTGAATAATTGCGATGTGTTTTGGCTGGATTTCCCTTCAGGCTCATTGTTCTCGGTGTCTTATTCAATAACAGACCCCCAGGCATGGTTAATACGGCCACTCTAAAGATGTGTCACTTCTCACCTTTAATTTACTGTACGTGGTGTATTTCCAGCGATATTAATTTCCTTGGATGTAAGGCCTTCTGTGTGACACAGCTTTTACGGTGAACAATGGCTTTTTAATTTGTGTTATTTTTCATTTCCAGATACTCAACATTTCAAACTAGAAATGTAAAGGGAAAAAAATTAAATGAAATAAATGCTCATCCACAACAATGAAGCCGCTTTTATTTATTTAATTGCTCATTAATCATGTCGGCTTACATTGAAATTAATCAAATAGGAGCAAACGCAGACAGTCCCTTTTCCAGAGTGTATTGTGTGGAACGTTTGTTCCGTGTTACTTTTTAATTGAAGATGTGAAGCTTTAACATGAAAGTGGGGGACATCTGCTGAGGACCGGGCTCTCTGCGGTGAGACAGGAGGACTGTTTAATTACTGCCTGGCCCCCCTCGCCTTCTGTCCACCGCAGTTCACTGTGATTTATGGCTGCAACAGGGAGGAGGCAGGGATTTGTTTCTCTCCATTTTTCCTCAAACTGGGGGGTGGGGGGGGGGGGGGGGGTTGGGTCTTGTTCACCTCCCTCGTGATGAATTCATCCCACTGTCTTGGAATGTGAGGATGGGTGCAGCGTGCTCTCCAATCTGCCGCTATTGTAATTAAGAGTTGGTTAATGGTGTCCTGGAGGAATGAGGAACACTGGAGAACTCCATTTTAGATTTCTGAGAAAAAAAAAATTCTGTGAGTTATTTTCTCCGTAATTTTAAAAAAATGTTCAATTATTCAGTGGCCAATGAGGGCAAGATTGGAAACCAAGTAACAGATCAGAACAGATCACTTTGTTAAAAAGGTTTGATGGCAAAGTACTTCTACAATGATGGGGAGAGGACGTCCAGGACTACCAGCGGTCTGAGAGGATTCCCAGAACAGTGTTGACCATATATTTATGATGTGCTGATTGAACAATTACTGTGATGTTAGACTAACAGACTGTGAAATGGACTGCCTTAATGATGTCGTTATTGTATTACTTTTCATGCTGTCATTGATATATAGTCAGATGGACTATGCCTAAGAGACTGACATTATGAGTGTGGAAATATTGCCCACTTCATGTATGTGGGGGTTTCAAATCAGTCATCTTTTTTTTTCAGCAGTAAAAAATAGTTTTTAAGTAGTTTTCACTCGCCAGTAAACAAGCTCTTGGAAGGCGGCTATGCTAACTATTGTACCAATAATCCTTGAGCATTTGTGTTCGCCTTTAAAACACAACAAGTCACTGCAGTGCCTGGACTGAAAATGAGGAGAGTCTCAGCGGACTGAGCGTTCAGATTTCCACAATAAAATCTGTGTCTGTAGAATGTCGAACAACAGACCTGCATTCAATCAGTAGCTCCTCGCCAGTGATTAAAAAAGTGACGCGATTCTCATAAATTTGTGACTTCACCAACAGACCACGAGAGGGATCCTCAAAGACCACCGGTCTGTGACAGGCTGAACAGGAGGATGCAGTGTTAAAATGTGTCCCAGACTGAAATCTAAGGTGAAGGGAACAGGATGCGTTTGGGGAGACTCAGTCTCTGTAAATTAATGACAGAAACGACACAGAGAAATCATGCCCAGAAAATGATGAAATGTATTCGTTTGACTAAACTCTCTTCAGCCAATTGTTCACCCCTGCTTATCTGAGATGTTCTATGTAACATTTCTTGTAAGATAATCAGATGTAAAGACCAAGTCAAACATTTTAAATTACACTCTTAGAAGAAAAAATATTTAAAAATATTAAATAGAAATCGAAAAATTCTCTTTAATACCTTTAAAGGCTCTTCATTTGTCCCTCTGGAGGAACCCTTAAATGTGTTTGTTAGAAACTGAAATCTTTAAGGGGTACTTTAGATAACCATCAGAATAAGCTCCTACAAAGAACCTTTGAGAGATATCCATATCAAACGAGAACCTTAAGGGTTCCCCAGCAGGGAAAATGGAGGAACCCGTAATGCTAAATATCATGAAATTGTGATGCTAAAGTTGCATGTACATATGCAAGAAATTGCATAAATATCACCAAATAATTTGGGAAGAGGCAGAGGGTGAAGTATATAGAACAGTTTGTGCATGGGAGATGGTCCAAACTCAGCATCACAAATTACCCAAATACGACAGGCACTGACATTGCATCATTATCGGAAGGGTTGCCAGGATAAGGTAACACTGGATAAAGAGTGACATTTGACAACAACGCCTCAGGACAACAAATCAGAAATGACGCTTGAGACTGTGTTTTCCACGTCCATCAACTAAGCGTGAGTTGATTGACTTTTTCCCAGAACAGTGGTGTCATATTCCTCCTCCACCCTCCTAGATGCCTGTAGACTGTAAGCACACGCACACACACACCCCCACACACACACACACACACGCACATCCACACACACACACACACACACACACACAGACACACACACACACACACAGACACACATACTCACACACACACAGACACACACACACACACACATACAAACACACACACACACACACACACACAAACACTGTGCTGGAAACACACTTTGGCCTGGCACACTATTAACTGTCCAATTCCATTACATCTGAACAACTCTGATTTAACCCCAAAAATGTCTCCTTTTAAAGTATACTCTCAAGTGTACCCCAGCATATATATGAGTGTTTAAATTTGTTTTAGGTGAATCATGTATTTAATTTTACTCTGACCAAGACTTTAGCATTTAGCTAGCTAGCTTGGGGAAAATTTTGCTAGATAGCTAGGTGAAAAGTCAAACCAAAATAGAGGCCAGTGATTGCATACAGTTTTCACCACAGGCTGCCAAAGGCTTCTGTATTGGTCATCAGTGAACACCGTTCATTACCAGACTGAAATAATTTCCTGCTGACCAGTGATGACCAGGCATTTAGCAGTAAAAACACAGCGCTGCTGTCTTGGTCCTCCCCCCTAGGGCTCAGCATGAAAAAGCACCCTGGCATTTCACAGGCTGAGCCAGAAAACACTGCATATTTCTCCAGCACACCACTCCGATAAATTTGAGAAATCTTTCTCAAAAATAGATCATGTAATGAAAATAAAAATACAAAAAAATAAATAAATAAATCTTAACAGCTCATCTGCTGCTATGCAATCCAAGAGAAAGTTTAAAAAGGGTGTTTAAAAACACTTTGTGCGCTACGCTCAGTCCTGACACCTTGTTCGGAAATCATCTCCGTTTCATTGAGCGGTAATGAGGTGCAGGTGAGGGTAGAGCGGTGACATTATAGCACGTCGGGCCCCTGGAGGACATGGAGGATAGAGTATCGACGCTGTGCGCCGATCTGAATTCACACCGCATCCACGACGCTGACCATAAATAAACTGGAGGCTTCCGATCACAGAGGTCAGGGTTCTTTATTTTTTTGAACGATCTCTGAGATGCCTCTATCGAAGCAGAACCACCCGCTTCCCTTTCTTTTCAGCCAATAGGCATTCAGGGATTACAGCCTTATTGCTCATTCTTCCAGCGTTGCAGCTGCGGCCCGTCAGTCCATTTGGGGTTTAAGTTAAACTTTCTCCGTTCTCTTTTTCTCTCTCTATCTCTCTCTCTCTCTCTCCCTGTTTTTTATTTGTTTGCTGGTTTTATGTATAACTCTTATCTGCTCAAGTGGCAAAGCGATTTGTTTTGTCCAAAGCAATTTCGTACTTTAAGGCAGCGTGATTGCAGCACTGCACAGTGAGGCCGCTACCGAGCGATAACTTCCATCCGCGCCCCATTGCCCCCCGCCCTCCCTGCAGATAGGCCTACATATTGGGGTGAGCTTAAAAAATTAATTAAACAAGCATCATAGAACAATAGGATCTTATCAAAAGGAGACAAAGCCATTACCCTACTCCGCTGTTTCCACGGATCGCATTCAGGGATGCCACCATGTGATATAAAATAGATTTTCTCATGGTTCATTTTAGCCTGTACCTGTTTTTTTCTGTCCTTTTCCTCTTCCTGTGCTCCTTCATCTTCTCCTTTTGAGAGGTCTGTTCTTGTGCTGCGTGTGTACTGGAGCAAGATTAGTTTCATCAATATTCATATGCTTCGATTCATTTGCCAACGCGTGCATAAATGTACTTTTCAGTCACGCACACTTTAAATATCGGGCGTAGGACTGCCAAATTTTCCATATCCAAAAAAGTGCAAACGACTTCACATTTAGGCTTAATGCGCTTCTCAATTGACTCTGCGCAAACTCTCTTTACTGATAGTTTCAGTTTCTCCATGATACTATTTACTTGTGTCTGGTGATTGAGATGTCATTGGAGGTACCAAATTCCCATTTCAATTCAAGGGACATCTAAAATCACTTTAATTTCAAATACTTCTAAACAAGCTGAGGGTAAAACTGAACTGGCTGGCAGTCAGGGAAAGGGATGAATATTTCATTGATCTCATTTTTAAAATGATGTGATGCAAAGCAGAATGCTTGTACTCTTTACATTCGCAAATGCACAGCAGTTTCTCTCTATTCTCTGTGGTATGGTTAGAGTTGCAGGCTGACTGTGGGGCATAAAGGCAGGAGGGGCGTGGCACAAGTGGGGGTGGGATGCAGGAAATAGAACATGAATGCATCTTCATCTCCACCTGGGATGGGGGGGGGGTGTGATTGTGGCTGGTGGCTGATTGGTAGGTTCATTATATTTGATACAAGGAAGGATTGTATGTATATGCTGGATTGTATATGTATGTATATGATTGCATATGCTGGATTGTGTTGCTGCTTTAATGTATTTTCATGAATTTAAGGTGTTCCATATGTTGACGTGAATAAGAGTCTCTTCTAAATACATACACACATACATACATACATATATACATTCATACATACATGCAGAGATGCATACATACCCACATACACATATATCCACATACATACATACATGCAGAGTTGCATACATACATACATACATACCCACATACACATATATCCACATACATACATACATGCAGAGTTGCATACATACATGCATACATACACATATATCCACATACATACATACATGCAGAGATGCATACATACCCACATACACATATATCCACATACATACATACATGCAGAGTTGCATACATACATACATACATACCCACATACACATATATCCACATACATACATACATGCAGAGTTGCATACATACATACATACATACCCACATACACATATATCCACATACATACATACATACATACATACATACATGCAGAGATGCATACATACATACATACATACACATATATCCACATACATACATACATGCAGAGATGCATACATACATACATACATACCCACATACACATATATCCACATACATACATACATGCAGAGATGCATACATACATACATACATACATACCCACATACACATATATCCACATACATACATACATGCAGAGATGCATACATACATACATACACATATATCCACATACATACATACATACATACATACATGCAGAGATGCATACATACATACATACATACCCACATACACATATATCCACATACATACATACATGCAGAGATGCATACATACATACATACATACACATATATCCACATACATACATACATGCAGAGATGCATACATACATACATACATACCCACATACACATATATCCACATACATACATACATGCAGAGATGCATACATACATACATACATACACATATATCCACATACATACATACATGCAGAGATGCATACATACATACATACACATATATCCACATACATACATACATGCAGAGTTGCATACATACATACATACATACACACACATATATCCACATACATACATACATACAGAGTTGCATACATACATACATACACATATATCCACATACATACATACATACAGAGTTGCTTACATTGTCCAGTTTTGTCATTTTCCACAGTTATGATTGTTACTGTTTTTCATAATCCAGAATATTGTATGTCCAATTCAGTCAGAACAAAGCATGCCCCGGTGACCTCCTCTGATTCAACGTTTGATTGGCTGCTGATAGCATTTGATTGGCTGCTGATAGCTGGTATGTAAGCTTCCTTCACCTCTGAGTGGCCCTGGAAGCTGGGGGCTGCTGTCCCGTCGCATAACGGATCAAAGAGCGGTATCTGTATCTCACGGTTTCATTACAGCGGGAAAAACGGCCTCATCCGAGAGGGATGATCTTATCTGCGGCGAGGGCAGCCAGTGTCTCCTCCCGAATCCGTTGTTTACAGAGTGACCGACGTCACAGGCTGGGCACCTGCTGTGAAGAGTGGAAACCCATTGCTGGAAGACAGGGGGAAAAAAAACATCAAGGACAAGACAGAGTCACAGACTGGCCTGCTCCGTCTTTCTCCTTACTCTGCTTCACATTTTCTGAGGCCCTGTTTACACGGCTTCTACAAGCAATGCGAAAGCGAGGGCGCGGAGAAGCCTGCAGTTTTAGCATTTATATTTATGAAGAAAGAAGACAGAGTCATATCGGGGCCACCCGCTGTCGGTTGGAATCAAATTGTGCATATGACGCCAGGGGGTGGTGTGGGAGCAACATCACTCCAATAGGGCTGTGTGGCAGTGGTAGAGCTTTCAGCAGAGCTAGCGGGCCTGCCTGCGGTGTGTTCAACCCCAGCCCCCACACTGCCTTTACCCTCAAACGCTGTCAAAGAAACCCCCCTCCTCCTCCTGGTGCTGGAGATGGCAGAGGAGCTCCTCTGCACGGATAACCACCTTGGGGAAACAAGTGTGGCACAGGCAAAAGGAGGAGGAGTGGAGGGAATCTCCGGTACATTCTTCCTCTTATCCCCCAGCAGTCTTCCCCACAGGCTGTGGATCCTGACAGCAGTCTCTGCGTTTCTGGTACAGTGGGGGCATTGCACTGTGGCACAGCAGATAAAAAGAGCTGTGGGTCTGAAACCAAGGGCTCCCGAGTTTAAATCCGGGCAGGGGGCACTACCATCCATGAGAGAGCAAGGTTCCTAACTCTTAGGAAGTATTATTGTGAGTTTGAACACAATGCTGCGTACAACTGGAACATGAAAACAGTGGGCTGCTAAGTATAGGTTTGCAAATGCACATTGGAAGTGAAGGCTACTTCATCCATTCCTTGAATATAACAGAAATCAATTAGGTTATCGACAGGCTAGCAGTGAAGTAGCGGAACGTAGCCTGGGGACCTGCACTCTTCCCAATGGACTGAACACTCAGTGGGCCACGGGTTGAGGTCCTGTGAACTCTGTCAGGACTCCGGTTGGAACCGCATTGTCAAAGAGCGACACAAACATCAATGCAATAGACCTGTGCGGCATGGCCAGGGGCACTCAGCCTGGCCCCCGACTCATAACCATCAAAAAGCGTCATTATGGTCATATCGAACAGGCCACTGCGTGTTACTGCTGCAAAATAAATCCATACAGCATCTCTTCAAATTATATTTGCATAGCTGTTAAAAAAGGGATAATGTTTCAAGGTTGTAGGTTCAGCAGTCTTGGATTATTAAAAATTGGTATGCATGATAAAATGACTTAAGGTGCTTAGAGATGATAGGAATTAAAGTAAGAATAGGGATTTGCATGATAACTTGTGGGTTTCCATTTCATTTTTATTGCATCAGAGGCCATATGGTACATATGTATTCGGGCGATGTTAGCATTTTCCTTCATCAGTATGAATTACATTTTCGAAACAAGCTATTTGTTTAAAAAGGAAATGTTATCAAAAAAGAAATGCAAGGCTCTTATCAAAATGACATTGCTGTTTTATTCCTTGACCCAGCAGTATGTTCTCCTCTATCAATGTGCT
This sequence comes from Albula glossodonta, assembly GCA_019788955.1. Taxonomy (NCBI): domain Eukaryota; kingdom Metazoa; phylum Chordata; class Actinopteri; order Albuliformes; family Albulidae; genus Albula; species Albula glossodonta. Next base: position 207,129 of record JAFBMS010000149.1, read on the forward strand.
CAGTACTTGGAAGCTCATCTTTGGCCCCCCCCAGAGAGAAGAAAGTGTTGTGTTCCTACGCTGGCGCTGAACTGTTGATGTGGCTCTGGGCTATTTTCTGTGGTGCGGGACACTTTCAGATCCACAACTTGGTCTGTTTGTTTTGTTCTGAGACTTCAGGCCCGACACAGATGCGTTTGGAGCTTTGGCTGTCAGTGTTCTGAGCACACAGGATGCTCTCTCCTGGTACTGCACACATGTGTAGATACTTGATAGGGATGGAAGCTTTCCAAATGCAGAATTTTCTTTTTACTGCATAGAAAATTCAAATTCTGATTGTTTTGGTTATCGCTTGAAGGTCACAGAAGCAGTTAATAACTGAGGGGGGTAGATGGTACATTTCCCCATATCTCTTCATCAAACTATTTTGTTTTCACCCTGTTTATAGACATTATAACCGGGTTGTAGGCCATTATCCCTCTGAGAAGTGAACAGCATTCGAAGAGACATTTATTTATAAGGGTTAACTATCTACATAAATAGACATTTTATTGATTTAAGAGGGTTCATTTGAAGCTGAAGGCTGAGGGCCCAGTGTAGACCCCCTTTTAAATTAATGAAGACAGCAATTCAGAATTTATGACAGACAGGACTTTCACATTACACTGCAAGCTCCATCTGCACAGGCCCCAGACACAAAGCAGACACAGAAGAGGGGTGAAGGCAGGGAGGATGTGCACTGTGTGGGGTCCAGTCAATCACCTCCATCAGAACTCCGAGCACCCCGGGGTTCTGCTCCTCATCTCAGAGCAACGATGCGCAGACACACTTCCGTACGCAAGGCGTAAGACTCCGTTACTTACTCTTCAGACAGGGAGTAAAAGAGGCCAGCCTTTGTGCCTGGAATAAAACATGGCTGAAATGTGATCCCTCCGCTGTGAAAGCTAGTGTTACATTAAAATGTAAATATAACTAGCAACCATATTTAAGATTAGGCATAAACGCACATTCTGATATGTAGTGTGTCAAAAAAGAAAGGGACTGGCTAATGTGAACACACACTCTCACATTAAGAATCAAAGAAAGGGAAAGTGGGTGACTTTGTATCAGGGAGCCATTTTCATCAATGCATTAGACATACAAAATGTGTATGAATAAAATGTCCATTATATAAACGCTGTACTTTTCCCTCATATGATTACATTAAATTGTATATGTTTTTAATGCACTATTATTGCTCCATCCAACATTTTTTTCTTTCCTCTCTGTTTTTGGCCTCTCACCTTTATGTTATAGCATTCTCTCACTATAATGTACAGTAATTATTTGCAGATTGAATGCTGTGGTGACATAACAGATCCATAATACCTGTAATAAAATGTGCTTTTATCCACAATAGCGTTTTAATGCCACGTCTCCTGTCTGCTTTCAGTTCCCATCCTCTCTCCTAAGCCCCCCACAGGCACTTGATTTTGACACAACTCTGCCTTTAAAGACCAATGCAAGAATATTCACTTTTATCCTATGCTCTGTACAGCAGCCTCTAAATTCCACAGACTGCCCTTTTTTAAACTGTACCTGCAGTCTATGGCTGTAGGGGACACAAGCATTGTGTTGTATTGGAAACACCCCGGCGGGCATCAGGTGTGTTCTGACTGGAGCAGGGCTGAGTTCCAGAGCAGGGCTGTGTTTCTGAAGCAGGGCTGAGTTCCAGCAGCAGGGCTGTGTTCTGGAGCAGGGCTGTGTTATGGAGCAGGGCTGTGTTCTGAAGCAGGGCTGAGTTCCAGAGCAGGGCTGTGTTCTGGAGCAGGGCTGAATCTGCTGCAGGGCTGAGTCTGTAGCAGGGCTGTGTTCTGGAGCAGACAGGTGCTCGGTAGCGAGCTGGGTATCTCACTCTCCTGCAGGGCAGAGCTGGACTCATTCTCTCTCTCACATAATAATAATAATAATAATAATAATAATAATAATAATAACAATAATAAACTCTCTGTAGTGACTTCCATACCAACCTTTTCCTGTGTCGGGCCGTATAGTTTTGGAACTATTCTAAGAGAAATAAATAAGATCCGCTTGGCGTGTATTGCTGTTGTATTTGTATTTGTTTTCCTGTGGCATACAGCATTAAAATGGTAGAATGAGACCGTTTCCTGTTCGCACATTTTGGTATTTTTAACAGAGCGGAGGAAAGGGTAGTCTCGCCCACGGCATGCTTGCTTCCATAGGCAGTCCCTGTAGATATATACAATATTGATCGGCGGGGGGGAGTGGGGGGGGCGAGCCCCGCTACCCCCGCACTCCGGCGCACGCAGGCGGGAAGAAGAGCTGTCACGGCTAAATATAGCATCCCAGCATCCCTGGTGATGAGCGACTCCCGGTGAAAACCGCGTCTCTCTGCGGTGAGCCTCACCGGACTCACTCTTCACACCAGATTAATGATTCACCCTCTCATTAAACACACACACACACACACACACACACACACACTCTAATGACCATGGATAATGCCGGTGCAGGGTGTCTGAACCTCACAATCACACACTGTCCTGTTCAGTTTCGCTTCATACAGCGTGGTTTTCGGAAATGTGATCAGAGAGCCGGTCCAGGCTGATGGAAGCCGTGGAGTGAGGAGCTCCTACAACACTGGAACATCCACAGGGAGGCAGAGGGCCTCAAGTGGGAGGGACTCAGCACCATTACATAACCTGACTGTATGAACCCCTCTTTCCATGGATAAAATATACACCATGCACTCTCCTGGTGATAGAGTGTATACCACACTCCTTTATAGACACACATCAGCCACAGCAGACTCTCTGAAGGAAATGCCATGCAGGTTTTCAGAGATACGCTCCAAAATTATTCCACTGATGCTATGTACATTTCCCATGTTCACACGATAGGCAAGACTACACACTCTCCCGGTGATAGGGTGTTCACCGCACACCCTTATAGACGCACATTAGGTTTTCCAGGGATATGCCATTCATATTTTCAGAGGTAAGCTTCATAATCATTCCATGAATGTTGTGTACATTTCATATTTTTGTACTGTACACTGGGCTTTGAAGCAACTCACAGGGTAAGACATTTGCCTGCCAGCCTGTGGTTGGGTGTAGAATCCCAGCCTCACCTCTGCCAGATATGACTGGAGATCCACATTGGCCAGTCTGCTTCACCAGAGGTCACAGGCCTTCAACCCAAGCTGAAGTTCATTCGTCTCATCGCCCTCTAGTGGCCATTCCTGGTTGGCCGGGCATGTGTGGATGCACGGACCAAGCATACGCTGATTGCATAATCCACTGACGACATAGGCAGCGGTGTGAGTGGTTGTGTGTCTGCAGTGTGGAAAGAAGCGAGGGTAGATCGCCACTAGTGCATGTTACCACTACAGACAAACTGCAGGGTTCACACCGAACAGAGCAACATGAGGGAACCTTACGATATAAACCACATCAGATATTTATCACAGCACTGTGCCCACATTGCAGAATAGGCTTCAGTTTGGGCAGGCTCCGTTCTCTGGATTCCTCTCTCCGGCTCTGTGATGGATGATGCCCGCGGATGCCACGGCAACACCCTGCTTTGCATTCGGCCGGTGAGGCGATGCTCCACCTTAGTTTCACTCAATTTCAGCCTTCGAGAGCCCACAGAGATGCCCCGAAGAGGCTGCGACTATTTAAAGAAAAATAAATAAATGAATAAGAACTAGAGGCATTTCAGGGGTAAGGCGTCTAAATGATGATTAATCCCCAGCTCACTGTCCGTTTGATCCGGCTGATATTTCTAATCAATGCGTAGTAAATGCAGAGATGTGCATTATTCTGCTTTCTGCGCCTTCGGTGAGGGGGAAACCAAGGGAGTTCGGCAGCCTCGTCAGCAGAAGAACGCGGGTTCCTGACACAAACATCACACCGTCAGAAACGCCAGAGCCTCCCACACATCCTCAGCCATGTCAGCGCCAGGGCGTGTAATTCACACCGTCAAACATGGCTGGCATTTATTCATGTCTGTCCGAATGGTCTGTCTGCCTCCCTCTCCGCGGCATCGCCATGGTGTTGACCTGGCGGCGCTATCCAGCATTTATGATGTCAGAATATCGCATGTCAGCAGGAAGGGTTTGATGAGAACTGGAGGGAGAGAAAGAGAGAGAGAGAAAAAAAAAACAGATTTTTAAAAATGTGTAAAACAGCCCCACCCCCCCCCCCCCCCCCCCCCCCCCCCCGCCCCACCCCACCTTCGCTAAATAAAACAGGACTCAGCAAAATGCATCATTAAAAAAAGAAGAGCTGTAAAGATGTAAGTTGCTGTAATCTCTGAGGTGTTTACAGGGGGCAATCTAAGTCATTCACTCAGGAGCAGAGGGATAAATGCACGGCGATATGAAAATGGGCTGCGCAGATACACACCTGGGGCAGGGACACAGCTCCATCACCAAACAGGTAATTACAATCACGCAAATGAGCTCCACAACACACCAAAACGCACGCATACATACAATTACACACACACACAGACGCACACACGCTCACGCTGACACACACACGCTCATAATCACACACACACAGACGCACACACGCTCACACACACATGCTCCAATCACACACACACACACACACACACACGCTCACACTCACACACACACACACACACACACACACACACACACAGACGCACACATGCTCACGATCACACACACACACAGACGCACACACGCTCACGCTCACACACACACACAGACGCACACACGCTCACACACACACACACACGACACACACACACACAGACGCACACACGCTCACACACACGCTCATAATCACACACACACAGACGCACACACGCTCACGATCACACACAGACAGACAGACGCACACACGCTGACACACACATGCTCATAATCACACACACACACACACACACACACACATTCACACCTGCTTTATATATGTCTTAAGTGGAGAGTGACAGCACCTGTGAAATATGGAAGTGAGCCCAAAGAAAAGGAAGGGAAAAAACTGTAATCTTTCTTCCTTTCTTCTCTGGTGTGATTTTCTCTGGGGGCAGAGGGGAGCAGAGAGATGCTGAGAGAGGGAAACGGGGGAAAATGGCAGGGTTTTGAATGAAAGCAGAATCAGGCAGGGGCGATGAGCTGATGAAACACGAGTGCTCGTTGCGGAGTAATTAACGGCGGTACGGGAGGGCTGCGGAAAGAGGGACGGGCAGACATGGCACCAGTTTAACTGGCAGAGTGGCACTCTGGGCTTAAGTAGAGCGGCCGCCGTCCTGGAATGAATATGTCTGAAGTGCTCTGGAGAGGGTTCAGAGTCCTCCTTCTAAAACTGTTAAACAAGCAGCAAAAAATCAGCGTCCTTGAGTGCTTCACATCCAGAGTCTGA
>JAFBMS010000149.1:217500-275000 GCA_019788955.1 Albula glossodonta
AGAGATCTCTTGTTTTGTTTTGGATCTCCTTTTGTTTTCTCTACTAATGTAGTCATTTATGGTTTGATCACTGCTCCCTCTGCCCTTACTGTCTCTCTGGGCACCAAACTTTCATTCATCTCTCAGCATGGTGTACAAGGGCTATTGATAACTCTGGAGCTTTCATTGGCAGGATCAGACCCACCTGTTGGGGGGACTTTGGGCTGTTTGGCTGCAGGCTGTGCAGGATGGCCCTGAAAGCAGTCAGAGTTACTTTTTCAGGCTTAGCCCATACCTGACTATGGATTTTACAGCCCAGCAGCTGAAAAGACACTGGAAAACAACCATGATACTGCTACATGCACCTAGTGGAACTCTGTAAAACAGAATTAATTGGACTAAACACATAAATGTATCACATAAATCAACAACTACACTGTTTGGCATCCTCCACTGTACATTGTGTTATTTTAAAAAGGCTTGTGATGCCTTAGATAACAAAAAAAACATATTCTTACACTGCCAAATCCTATGAAAAGATCGCAAGAACAAAAATGCATCTGTTAAAGAAGGCTTTGTTCCAATATCTGGCTCTAATGAAACTGAGCAAATACATGGGCCATCGCCAGTGCTCTGTTACCTGTGTTGAAAAAGGCTTAATGGGCGTTAGATAGCAGGGGAAAGATTTGAGAGATGTTTAAGTCTGAACTTGAAAGCAATCAAGAAATCAATTTGCCAAGCAAGGCACTGGTGTTTTATTCAGCTCTGAGTCTGAATTTAGTGGAACAACTAATCACACGGTATGCCACTGGTCTTTACTGGTGGACATTAATACTGTCTGCTGCTACTCACTATAATTACTTCCTTTTTCAATATGCATTTTTATTTTTTATCTTTAAAAATATGTTTGAGGCAAAAATCCAATAAACTAATCAAAACTTTCTAAATTGTAAAACTGCAGGTCCAGACGCACCACACGCCTGCCGTTATTTATTTTTCTCTACATAACAGCAATTTCAAAAACAGTTCCTTTTCATATCTGCTTTTTGATTGAGTTCATATTCTCCATCACTGTATTTTAGCAGTTTAATCAGTCTGAAAGTCTGAATAGAATTATGTCAGTCACACAGTCCTGGGTTGTTATTTAAAGGGTTTCTCCAAATAGGGAGTACACTAGCAAGAAGTTGTGCTGCTACATATGAAACTGTAAGACATTTAAATGGCGATTCTGCTCAACACACTAACAAGGGAGACAAATAAACATTTTCATAAGGTCAGGCTGGAGGCTGAGGCAAGAGAGCAGAACAAGTTCCAAACAGATTGCAGACAGTGGAACACTGTGACTAAGTCAGTGCCCATCCTCCATGCCACAGAATGCACAAACTACAGCCACCTTGTCAGGAACAAGAGGTATCCGTCACGGTCTGAGTATGTAATGATGAGCCAGTTACAGCTGGCAGCCGCCTGGACCGGCTGACTGAAAGGTATTACTCCCACAAAGGTGCTGGAGATTACCTGTCAGTGCGGCGATCTGACAGGCAGCAAGGGGCCGGGAGGAGGAAGGCTACGGCTGACCAAGGGTGCGGAAGAGCCGAGGTGTTCGCCGGAGCAGCTGTGCAAAAACCGGTGCTGACCGGAACATCTGGGTATATCCCAAGAGTGTGAGAGAGAGAGGAGGGGGAAGAGAAGAAAGGGGAAGGAGTTTTGATTCTTTATAAATGACAGGTAGGAGGCTGGGTGCTGTGATAAAGAGAAATTGACCCAATTATAAGGCACCACTCCTGGGTGCACATGGAAGCCTTTTCCCCCTCTTCACACCGCGTGGCAGATTCGCCCCCGTTCCTGCTCCACTTTAATACTGTACACCTTCACTTTTAATCAGGTGAGGACTCCATACAAACGGAAGGCCACGCAGGATCGAAGACATGGATGACAAAAGCTGATTAGCTGCAAAGAAAAGTTCTGACATCATCTTGAAATACTTTTTGAGTAGGTACTACTGATACAATGCTAATTTGGACTAGCTTGGCTATCCTGTACTGTTGCTTACTGATGCCGCTTAAGTACTTGGCTATGGTCTGGCACTGTTACTCAATATCAGGTCGATGCACCTAATTCTATTCTACTTTGTACATCGCTCTGGTTAAGAGCATCTGCTAAATGACTGTAATGTAATGTAAATAGACAGTATATTTTTTTACGTAAATCAACAAGACACCTGCTATCCTTACCCTCAGGTGATCCCAGTCAGGCAGTGTTTGAGATATGAAGCCGGCTGCAATAATTAATTACCATTCCGAAAATGACACCATGCTTTATGCCTTATGGCCTCTTCAAAACCACTGCTATTGCGCTAGTCTATTTCTCACAAAAGGAGTCGGGGGAGAGTTAGGACTTACAAATAATGGGGTCATTGTTTTTCCTCATGAAAATGAAATACTGAAGTACCACGTCTTCATATCTGTTGGGAAATATGCATTGTGTAGTTTGCAGGACACGTCCCAGGGATCAATATCTATGTAGCAGGATAGCAAAAGCAGGCGTCTGCTTGTACTTAGTGATGACCACACAGGTACCAGGGGATGGCACTCTACCCCATTAAAAAATACTTTTACTCTGGAACTGAAAATATTTGTGTGTTCTGGGGACAAACAAGAATATGTATCCAAATAGATTTTCATGCTTTTCACTGAATTCTACAGATTTTTATTGGGGGGTGGGGGGGCTATGGGGGGGGGGGGGGGGGGATTAGAACTGATGGTGTTAGACGTGAGACTGTAATGGTGTTACATGTGTCAACGTTAGGTGACAGCGGGCAAGCGCCACAGTCATGATCTCCCTGCTGCTCGATTAAGAAGTTGAAATGGCCCTCGTAAAGCCACGCAGCCGTAACCTTTAACCTTTACCATCCATGCATTTGATTACGAATGAAAACCAATCAACATGCATTAAGGGTACGTGAGTGAAATGTGTACACGCGTCTCCAGTCCTCCAACGACAACAAAGGTTAACCAAGCGTGACAGACTGGGGTGCCAGGCAAGGACCCCGGGATGGGGTGGGTGGGTGGGGTGGGGAGGGGAGGGCAAGGAGAGGGGAGAGCGGCCCAGATTCAGATAAAACTTTCTAAAATGATCGCCTATGGGATGGAGAGAAATGATTAGATTTTAGCGTTGCCATGACAACTCTTAAGAGAGGAAAAGCTATGTACTCCATTGAGTGCCACTCCTGGTTTAATCTTGCAGGATGTGTCTGGTGTCCTTACAAGCTCTGGAAAAAGTGGCAAACCAGGCTGTGCACATTCCCTGGGTCTCAGAATGTGGGGGGATGACAAAAGAATCTCATTACCTTCATCTTTATTCTCAGAACAAGAGGGATTGAATTTCCTCCAAACGGCGATTTTTATAGCTCCTTGAGCCTGTGGCCAGATTGGTTTTATCTCAGGAGTGTTTATTTCATGTAATGATGGCGCTGCAAGCTGCTTTGTCATTTTCATTATTTCACCTGGGGTACTGGGGCTTTGAGGCCAACGGGAGGGGGGGGGGGGGGGGGTGGGGGGGGGGGGGGGGGGGGGGGGGGGCTGGAACACGGGTGACCGTCCTTGACTCCTGTTTTGATATCTCAGATTTATGACCAATGTTACTTCTGACTGCCTCTCCCCCCCCCTCCCATATTTTGGTTATGATAGCATTAATAACTGTGTGCGTGCATTCATTGACATCTGATCTTTGTTATGGCCACTGCAGAACAGAGGATCAAGGGAAGAGCTATGTAAGGTTGTTTACCCATTGCTGTCGACTCTTTGTTGTGTCAACCTGTTTCTCACTGCTTCGGTTTTGCAAACAAATGACCCACAATGCATTGCACAACTGCATGACTCCTGTCTCTCAGGGCAACCCCCCCCCCCCTTTCATTTCATTACTGCTGAGAAAAACACAAATTGGGATTTACTTGGCTTGATTTCTTTCTTGCTACTCTGGGTTTTCTTTATGTATGTTCTATATCTCCATTTCCACTTGAATTGCACCTGCTTAGTGGGTGGAGTGACCTCAGAGGCTATTTCAATCTCCGCCAGCAAGTTCTTTTCTGGTGATTTGTCAATGGCGTTTTGAGACCTGCCAATCATTGGCTCTGACCTGTAACCCTGGTTGCAGCCGCCCCCCCCTCCCCAGAGGCAGAGGTCATCGGACTATTTTCTATGGCAGCCCCCATTCTGTTTTCCGCTAGGTCTCAACAAATATTTTCTGTGTAATGACTAAGGAATGTTGGCCCCGCTGCCTAAAATACCAGGTCCGCATGAAATAGGTACACCGCTGACCTTTAGCGTCTACGTTCCCTCAAAATAGAGACTGTTATATTTCCCTAGAGGGATTTTATACCTAAGTGGAAACCTAGAAACAAATCCTACACAAATTTCAGTCCAACATCTTCATTCGACAAACCTGAAAGGGGACCATAAACATTTATGTGCTTTCATATTATTATATTATTTCATATTTTGCCCTCACATGTTTTTATTAAACATTTCCACAGTTATTACTCTGTCATTAATTAATTGCTCACTTGCTGTTTGTGGTTATGATGACAGAATGTGTACAAATAAGTGGTTCAATTTCCTATACCTTGTACTTGCATATGTTGAGAAAAATTAACCTTTGAGCACTTTTACTATTATATTTTTCTTTCTAAGACAAGCAGTTAGTTCAGCCACACCTGAGTAAAACATGCTACTGGCCAGTGTTTCAGTGGTATGTGTTCACCACAAACATATCTCATTGACTGATGCAGGAGAAGGGAGCAAAAGCTGTGAAAAGAAAGGTATGCTTCTGTCGAGGAAAGCAGCACCTGCAGCGAAAGACCCCTTTCACACTGGGATTATTATAAACATCAGCCCTTATCAGCGTCAGGATCCCTGTCATACATGACAGGCTGGTGTTCTGAAAGCAGATGGTCAGCAATTTTGAGCCAGGTTTGAAATGACAGGGCAATTTTTCGGGGCCATGACTGCAACACTAGCAGTTTTTTACTTATTTTCTTTTTTTTCCGTGTACATTTTTTTTGTCATCATAGAAGGTTACTTCAATGATCTGATGATAAAAGTAGGTCTGTGTTTTCTACCTTTTTCCATCAGGGATAGGATGTGATAAGCCTAGCTAAGGTATGATACTTTGACGCAAAATTTTTAATGTTAGAAGACCTGAATATGGAAAAAATCAGGATCTCATACCATAATTTTGAACCTGATTTAAAATGTGTAAATGTCTGTTATGTTTTAAAATTTCTGACATTATTTCATATGCTAGGATCAATACGAGCCTGATGAAAACCTGCAGATATTATTTGACAGGATGATTATCCATATATTTCCAACTCTCTGAAGCACCCTCCCAGCGCCCTGATGTGCAGTGGCATAAATGATTAATAAAAAAGTAACTTTAATAAAACACCGAGTTATTACGAATCAAATAAGCTGAACTGCTGGGTAGGTCTTGTTCCCCAATCCCCTACACAAATAAGAGGGATAAAGAAATATTTATACCTCCTGGTGTTTTTTTTGGTTTGCTGTTAATTAAAAAAGAAAAAGCATTCAACAACTTTTTGCCATTTAACTGAATATAATTTTTTGACTTTATCAGGAAGGTATCGTTTCATTTGCATATGTACTGATTGTGTCAGTGTTTGTGAGTGTGTGTGACATCTATGACCAAGAAATGGATGTCTTTTTTGTTATACAAATGTGGACAAAAATAAATAATTAAAGCATGTGGGTGTTCATGTCATGTTCTTATGTATGGCTCTTAGATTCTGTCGTACAGCCAGTGGCCCCCAGGGACCATCTAAGTGCTTGCTGATGTAGTGCACATATTGATAGCTCATTACCAGGACCGCTGAGTTACAGTTGGCATACTCACCATATTTTTAACCGAAGTACTCAAGCTCTGCTATAAAAGTGTGTTAGCACTGAACAACTAGCTAGATAACAAGTGCACTCTTATGTATGTATAGGGTTTCTTATGTGTGTAAAGACACTGTCTCCTGTTTCAAGCTTCCTGTTCTGTGCTTCTGCAGAGTGTTGTGCAAATGCTTCACCTGACATCTTTAAGTGGTATGCTATTAATGCATGTGTTTGTCATGATGGGACCATTTTGTGCATGCTTAATTAAGGTTTGTAGATTTCCCCATGACAGATATAACCCTCAGATTGTATCCCATAAGTCATGCACCAATGAATTTTGAACAGACATGCTTTAAAGCCCATAAATTATGTATGTGCATATATGTACCGGGTGGGAGGATAACAGCAGTGACAGTTGAGTTTAATCAACATAGATCTTAAGTTTCAGCGAATTGAATACATGATATTTCTTTTAAATGTAAGTATTAAATTTTTAAATAATAATTAGTTGTATTATTTGGTATAACATAATGTATGCAGCCTCTATGTCTGGGAAATCTCTGTTCTTTTATTCAATCAATTAATTTGTCAATCAAGCTTTATTTAGACAGTACATTCCATATAAGAGCAGTGGATACTATCTGAGGAAAATAAAATAGTATAATGTATTCATTACTTATTTGGAACATAAAATGTGGAAGAACTGGAATGAAAGAGTATAATTTTTTTACATCTTTGAGCATAAAATATAATTCATCTTCATCAAGCGTGACAATAATGTCTTAGGGGAGTGTGGGTGTGTGTTCATACATGATTTGCAGACAGTAATAAATGCATTGATTCATCAATAATCACAATTACAAAAGAATAACATCGTATTCTAGCATATACTTTGCACAAATTGCACTCATAAAATGATAAATAACTTAGAAATTGCTAAATAAATTTCCACGTACCTTTTTAATTTACTGTTCACTCGATAGTTTAACTGTAATCTTCTAATACTTTGTGATGCATACTGTAAAGTTTTGACTGTTTATAAGTATGTTCACATTCAGCGCTTTCCTCCATATTAGAAAGTGGAACCTCTGGCTTCACCTCTCAGCGCTCAGCCTGTACGTGACGCTCGAGGCCATATTGATGATGGAAGGCAACAGTTCACTTCCGGGTCTGCGGCATCGGAAACGCACCAGAAAGGCGGATCCCGGCTCCTGTAGCTCCTCTTTGAAACTTTCTTTTAAACAATTAATCCTTAACACACTTACTTACTTCGTCTGGAAGACGTGAGGTATTCGGCTTGGATATAATTATTCTATCCTCGCATAAATCTGAATTGCCATTTAGCCAGCGTACTCGCCCAGGAAAGCAAAAGTTACAGAGCGTACGCAAGCTAGCTATTGTGACAGAAAGCTCAGAGAGAAGTTAGCTAGCTGGCTAGCTCCATTACTAGCTGTATTTCAGTAAGGGAAGCCGTCCGGAGAATAGAGATAAGACCAAGAAAATGGGAGATAAGGAACTGATGTGGGCCTTGAAAAACGGAGATCTGGACGCGGTGAAGACTCTGCTTGTGAAGGTAAGAGTTACAGATAGGCCGCGGGGAACACCAGAGTAGAGAAAGCAATAGCAACTTAATGAGCTATGTCCGCTAGCCTTATCTCTATGATTTTGGGTGAGGTCGGTGTCGAGCGGGCATGGCTGGTGTACCTGTACGGACTGACTCAATAGGCTGCTAACGTTAGCGAGCTTGCTGGTTGGCAGACTGACTTCTCATTCGCGTTTTATTCCGGAGGGGAAAGGGCCTATCATCCCCTACCTGACTGGACACTGTGGCGATGCACTGTGGCCAGGGAGGCTCAGTGAGCTACTGGCTTGAGAGACAAACCGCTTGTTGCATCCTGATACGGCTACATTGGCTAGCTAGCGAGCTATCATCGCTGCGGCAGGACTGTCACTGCTTGCAGTTTGAGTCGGATGTTGCTTGCTGGCCTTCTTGCTTTTGGTCTGGTCAAGCGGCTTTTGATCCCCTCTCAGACAAACACACATAACGATGAAAAATACGGCGGCTGGCTGCTACAGATGACTGGTGTTAACGCCAATGAATGAGCTACCACTGATTCATACAGCATTTTGGAGGGTGACTACGTTAGCTAACTGCACCAGGTGGGCGTGGGGGGTACCAGACCAGAATCAATGAGGCCTGGCACACAACGAATAAGCCCTTTTGGAAGTGGGCCGGAATGTTGAATGATTCGTGTGAGAGAGTGACCATAGCGCTAGTGCACCCTCAGAAAACCTTCAATATTCCGCTGTACAGTTCGCTTTTTGCTGCTGGGCCACCATTTGTAGACCCCGCCCGGGCCATTTTTAGATGAGGAAATTGGTGCATTGCTAAATGTTGAATCGTCGGTGGTGGGTGGGTAGGGGTGCGTAATGGTGGAAATTGGTGTAAGATCGCCTAATGTTATGCATGTATGTGTGTGTATACACAGGCTATGTATGCATGTATGTATGTGTGTATGTATAGAAAACACCCATGCTCCTTACATTTACATATTTCATGAAACGCTGGAATTTGGTAACGTAAATAATTCTTTTGTGTTTTACGTGAACAATGGGGCGTTTAGGTTAGTACTGTTAGCACAGACATTTCGGGCAGGAGGTTAAGCCAGCCCTGTTACAGACGTAAAAATAACTTGGTCCACTTTGCAAATCCTACCCACAGTGCTGTGGTCTCAAATGAATCGCGCCTATGTAGTGCTGTCACCCTGCTCCTGAGCGAGAACACGCCTTTGTTACTGGTCTTTCAGGCAACTTTAAGCTTAAAAGCATTTTTATCATTAACAATGGCACGTTTTGGCGCATTATTCTGTTTCTTGCTGTGTCATGGGTACATTTTAGTGAATATTTCTGCCTGCTGAAATATGTGTAGCGCTTGTTTTGGCTCTGTAAATGTGTCGCCTCCCTCACGTGCCTCCAGTGTTCTCTGTGAGATTTAGGCAGTCATTGTTTCCAAAATGGCTTTGTGGGAAACCTTTCAATCACGATTCTTCAACTGTCTGAGCATTTTAGTGGACTGACACACACACACACACACACACACGCACACACACACACGTGCATTTGCCTGTTGTGCCCATGCATTTCTTCCCAAAGAGCCACTACGGGGTGATTACATTTTTACCTGATATGTTAGTTTAACCTTGTGTACAGTTCTGTATGTAAACAGTGTGGTTTTACGTCTGCCCTTCATGTTTTGATGCACTTCAGACAGTCAAATTCGCTTAGCATTAGCATTCATGTGTGCCACTCAGAATTTGCTTCCCGCTACAGAAGACTTATCTGCAGTCTGCAGCATATTTGGTAATTTACAGGAGGAACACAGGAATCTCTACATAGTAATGATTCCAGAGAGTTATCACAAAGCATTTAAGTGCATAGTAAAATGGCATCACTCAGCACTTAAACCCATAGCAGTTGACAGCCCTGCTGGAATGATGTATGATCTAAGAACAAAAATGTAACAGAAGTTGGTTAAATTATTTACAAATAAATGTCAGTATTTGAACATCAGACCACATAATATTCTGATTTAAATTAAAAAAAAAAAAAAAAATCAATTCTTGATTTACCAGAAGCATATGTGTATGTAATTATTTACCCTAATTATTTTTATTTTGCTAAGTTGTGCTTTTCTTGCATCTGCCACAGTGATGAAACTCAAATTAGGCTAATTAGCTTTCCTTTAGGCCTACATTTTCATTACAGCTTACATGTTTTGACATCTGAATCACTTCACTTTCTGTTAAGGCTCATGAGGGAAAACTGAAAGAAATTGAGCTGAAATATTGGAGTGTCCTTTTATTATAGGGTCAAAGCATCACCCACTCTGCCTATGCCTGTAGCAGGTACAGAGAACCGTGCAAAGGGCCAGGTCACCTGGGGGGAGGAAGGCCTTCTCATGCCAGTAGTCAGCCATAGGGTTACAATGCACCCACTGCTGCTGAAAAGAGGAAGTTATTTATATCAAACCTCTACCTGTCCCAATTTGCATCAGGTTTTATTTGCATTGCGTTTTCTGCAACTCCGGTCACATTTTAAGCTTTCAGTAGACAGTTGTTATCGGTCTTGATGTGGGCTTTTACCTTACCCAGAATTAATTTTGAGCTCTTCTCCATGTGAAAACTTTGGATATTCAGCTTCAGGTTTTGAAATATTTATACCGTGTATGTCTAGGCGGTGTGATGGTGTGAGAGGCAGTGAGTAACAATGTGTTGGATAAACCGGTGAAACTGCCTGGTTTGCCGTTCTGAGGGGTTTGGAATCACCTCATTAAGGAGAGATTAATGTGAAAGCGTCCCTGTCCAGCTTTAAACAGAGGGGGATCTGATATGGCGTCGCCAGCTCTGAGCTGCGTAATCTGTCCAGGCACCATTAACCATGCAAGTCGCAAAGTTAACCCTACATGGAACAGCATCTGTGGTGATTTTTGAGTTTGGGAATTATAGAGGCATGCATGCCTAGTAAAAAACCAAGCAGTCCCACATGTTCTTTTACTGTGTTTTTACAGCCGCCAAGCGTGCAATGCTAGCCATCACCCTGGCAACAAACAGAATGCACTTCTCTTTCATTCGTTTTCATGCTGTGTTATCTAACATGACAGATTATCTTTGAAATTAAATATCAGTAACGCGTCTCTGTTTTTGATACACCAGATCTTTTCTTATTATATTGAGCATTACCCTCCATCTCTGTGGGGCCGCTTGACCGAGCACGGTATTTTAATGGGCGTGCTGTGGCAGCGCTGGGCGAGGGGTGTTTTTTATTTTTTTATTTATTTTTTTTTTCTGCATTGCTTTAGGAGCACCGATCAGGCATAGCTGGTGCTGCTACCTTTGGCAGCAAATACCAAAGTGGCAGGAAAACCTCCCAGTTCCCACAGCATCGCTGTGCCGTGCTGCCTCCTCTTCTGTCAGGTTTAGCATCACAATGAACTTCAATGCAGATACCCAATTATGTCAAGAGTATGAAATATGTCGTTTGCCGGCAGCAGAGTCTGAGGTGGTAATGCAGCAGTGCTGGTTTAAGTTAACTTCCAGTTTTGCCTCAAATTGTGCTTCAATTTTGAGAACTTGGGCCAAGCGATATTGAGAAGATTCAGAGAATTCTGGTTGAAATGTGCAGTTTTGAGCATTTTGTAGCTCTGCTGGAATTGGATAAGATCTTCCACAGCATTTGATACGATCGCTGTTAATATGTAGTCATGAGTAAAGGTTTTAGACTCATTCACTTGAACCTTTGCCATACTCCACCTCATCAAATTTCCTCATCAGACATTCACTACATTACTCATTCTGCTGCAGGTCTGGGAGATGACACTGCACAGTCTTAATGCAATTCCACTGTAACCAGTGGCCTTAGTGCATATAAAAATGCATGTGGAAGGCTGTGAGGTAGATGAGGACAGGGGCCTCATTTTCCACCTTGTTCTGACCCTGACCCCCAGAGCGACAGTAATGATGGTGAACAAAAAACCTACTGTGGGCACAGACTGCTACAGAGGACCTGTTGAGATTCTGTTCTGCTTGGGCAGTACTTGTGAAGTTTAGAGTTTAGTCATTAGAATAGCCCGATACAATGGTTTCCTTCTCTTTTTGTATTTTGCTGTATTTTTAAAGACGCAGCAGTAGAAACAGATTAGAAAGACCGATTAGCTGATTTAAAGTCTCAGAAATGTTTCTTTGTAGACTGGGCATTGCCGTGGGAATTCTGGTGTGTCATTTCGTTTTGCCTCTTTCTGTCTGTCTAGTGTTGATGGAAATAAAGTGAAAGAAAGGCATTGTGCTCTGTGGGTAGTGACATAAACCTCAACTGGGTGGCTCTTGGGCTCTTGCTTATACAGTCACTGTCAGAAACCAAGATGCTTTGCTCTACTTGTGCAGAGGACGAATGTTTCAGTAATGATGGCGTATAGCTCCACCCTTTCGGCGCCTGGGACGGCTTTCTCCCCCACCGTTTGCATAATAGTTGTAGGCGCCCAGTAGAGCGATTCATGGGTGTTGAGAGCCGGAGCAGACTACCTGTATGTGACAGGGCTGCAGATGGCCGTGCTCACAGCTTATCACACAAGCTGTTAAGCCCTTGGCCTGGCTGTCGAGTTCCTTATTCTCAAAACCTGCTCTGAAGGTGCCTTAGTCATAACGACCTCTGATCTGATGTTTTCTATTATAATCATCTTCATCTTCTTCTTTTATTCTGAAGGGCTGTGCTTTTTGTTTTGTCTGTGGATTTGTTTAGTTTTAATCATCTTCCTGTGGTCGGCCCTCAGCTCTCGGGGGCCCCTCCGGGTCAGATGGGGTGAGGGAATTTTCAGTGTGTTAGGTAGATGTCTAGAAATAAGCTCCAGTCAGACAGCCATGAGTTAGCATGGAGCGGATAGGGCCCTGAGCCATCTCTGTCGCTGTTGGCTTTTAACTGCACCCCCGAAGAGACACAGGCGGCGTTTGGCTCAGACAGCTGATCTGGGATCAGTTTAAAAAAGACTGAGAAAGGAACAAAGTGAACATTGCTTTATTATTTATTTATTTATTTATTTTGGCAGGGAACATTTCTTTCTCTACAGTATACCCTATCTCTTTTTGTACCAAAGGTCTGTAACGAGAAGCAAAAATGAATCACTCTTTAATTAAACAAAATGTTTGGTTTGGCATATAAAATAAAGGGGTTGATGGTCCATAGCGATAGGCTATATGTTAATAACCTTAAAGCAAGTACAGGTATACCTAATTTGAATGTATGAATGTATTTTTCAAAGGTGACATTTTAGTTTCACACGTCCCACGGTTCAGAGGAAGATGCTGTCGGCCAACTTCCTGTTTTTGATGTCCGATGTTTGTGTAACGGAAGGGGAATGGGTGACAGTGGCCTCTCTGGTAGAGATGGTCTGCGCAGTGCAGTCTGTTTGGCGCGACTTTGTCTCTGCACACACTAAAAGTGCTCTGGGCTCCCTGTGGGCTTCCGTAGCCTCACGGTAAAGCCGTCAGGGTGGAGGCATTACGAGAAGCAGCGGCGCAACCTCGTCTAAGCCGCGCTTATGACCCACACGCGACCCCCCCCCCCCCCACCCTGCTGGGGCCCCTCTGGCTTAAGCAGATCTGTTAATTGGACAGGAGAGGGAGGAAGATTTCTGTCAGCAGCGGAGATCGGGTGCCGCGCGGTCATCCCGCCAGCCTCTGTAAGGGGACACCTTCGGCACAAAGGGGCCCCCTGGTGCCTCGGCCGCCCCACGCTTCATCAGCGCCGGGGTGATTACTGTAAGTGTGGCAGCCAGGACGAGTAGGACGGCTCAGGTTATAAACTGTCTAACAAAGACGCCGACTCCGTACCTCACTCCCCCTTCATTATTCATTTGGGTATGTAGGCCAGCCTCACCACATACCTGCCATTTTTTACATAGTGTCCAGATATATTTCACTATTTGAAAGATACAGTTTACATACAGTCCATTCATACCTCAGGTCTGGATGTGTTTCCAAGCTGTTTCACGCTCAGTGCCCTGTGTGGAGAGCACAAACATCCCACCCAGTGTTTGAGCTGTCACACTTACACTGAGTCATCGCAGTGGTAACAGAGATACTGATCCTAAACCTCTGTGCCTTACCTCCTTACTGTCAGGTGTGTGTGTGTGTGTGTGTGTGTGTGTGTGTGTGTGTGTGTGTGTGTGTGTGTGTGTGTGTGTGTGTGTGTGTGTGTGTGTGTGTGCGTGTGTGTGCGTGTGTGTGTGTGTGTGTGTGTGTGTGCGTGTGTGTGCGTGCGTGCGTGCGTGTGCGTGCGTGCGTGCGCGTGCGTGCGTGCGTGTGTGTGTGTGCGTGTGCGTGTGTGTGTGTGCGTGTGTGTGTGTGCGTGCGTGTGCGTGTGTGTACCCCTCCAAGGATGCCGTCCTGGTGGGTCAGGACCCGCTGAGACACGGACCAGAGCAATACAGACGAGTGTCAGTGAATCGCAATGAGATGTGGGTGCCTCCCTGTCCCTCTTTTAATTTCCTACTGCAGCGTTCCCCACAACCATGGCCTTAACCGAGAGGCAGGAGGCTGGGAGGTTATGTTTACTGTTTACTCACTGCTAATAGCCTGTCTCATCTTCTGCTTACGGTTGTTTTCTTTTCAATAAAGTAGTTTTCTTAAAAAAAAAAAAAAAAAAAAAAAAAACTCAACCAAGAAGCTTTTAGAGGACTCAAACAAGCAGTCAGACAATCTGAGGTGCAAAGTTTATTGATGTATTGATTATAATATCTTATTGGAAGGGCAGTTTCAAAGATCTCTGTTATAGAACCAAGACTGGTGTTACAAGCCAATGGCCGTGGATTGTGGGTCTGCCCCTAACAGCTCGCATTTCCATTTGTGTGTTCAGAAGTCGAGGCTTCTGACTGTATTGCCCTGACTGTATTCCTACTATCAACATCGAATGTGATTTGACATTCAGCCCCATTCTAGTGTGTGTATGAGTTCCTGTGTGTGTTGGTTGGTGAGTGTTTTAGCCAACTTTATGTGTGTTTTGGTGTGGGCGTTCATGCGTACATGCCACTGCTTAACTGACCACCTCATCCCTGTTAGCTGGCAGTGCTGACAGCAGTGTTTCCCCCTTTGTAGTATTAAAGAGCCACACACACACACACACACACAGTAATCAGGACAGGGAACTCACCAAAGCAGCAACCTGACTGTCCAGCCCCAACGCCCCCATGTCATCACAGACATTTAATCTGTTCCGTTCAGGACCATGGACAACAATTCCTCTGTGATTGCTGAATCTCAGAGTCCACACAAACACTAATTATGGTTTCAGAAGCAAATATACCCTACACTTATTCATCAAAATGATTGTTTCACACCTTCAATTCACTTTCAGGCAGTACTTGCTGCTGTCACCTCATAACTGCCTCCATTTTCGACAAGGATTTGCGTTCAGGATGGGAAGCTATGCAGAGATTCTTGGTGCTGACAATTACGTGTCATTTACCTAATTTCAGATTGCTTTGAACAGGAACAAAATCTATAGTGTCATTTTGGCAGACAAGAAAAAACATTTCTCCTTAACAAGATCACAAGTGGTAACCAGTAGGCCTAGCACACATCACTGGCTGCACTCTGATGCTTGTTTGAAAGGTAGTCAGTGCCGTCACATGAAACATCCCGTAATAAAATTATGTGTATTTTCAATTGTGTTCGTGTTCTCCTTTACAGGACGAGGATGTGAATAGGACCCTGGAAGGCGGACGCAAGCCCCTGCACTACGCTGCGGACTGCGGGCAGAATGAGATCCTGGAATTCCTCCTGTCCAAGGGTGCAGACGTCAATGTGAGTCTGGGACTCCTGCCCTGTACATATCCCTACTGTCCTTCTTCATTCTGAAGGGTCACAAACCAGGGAAGACGTCTTATTAGATGTCACTAAACTGTTCAGTAGGTAGCCTCTTGATTCAAACAGTACCTCGTATTACTTTAGGTTCATAAAGTAGGGTGGAACCTCTGAGTTCAGAGAAGTTCAGAGTTACGAACTAACCAGACTGTCATGCAGTATTATCCCAGACTTTCACCTCCAAGCTGTGCAAGTGAGCAGTGAAAATGCAAAACACTGTCACAATTTGGCAAAGGGGCATGTTTTAGTGTGGGGAAACTCAGCCAGTTAGCCAGCAAATGCAGCTGCCTACCCTGAATATTCAAATTAGCTGTGCAAACCTGTTTCATAAGGCAGGTAAATGGCTAGCCAGCTAGATGCCAAAATAGACACAGGCAAAATAAAAAATAAGACAGTTAAGCTATAACTAAGCTGATTATAATTATAAATTGTAAATTACTAACTTTGTTAAACTGCTAAATTGTTTATTATGATTGATGCATTGTTAGAACTTAGGTCGTGACTTTCAGTTTCAGATTATTTATGTATGCAATTTCCTTTTCCGCTTCAAGAAAAAAAAAACAAAAAAAACTTTTTATTTTTTATGAAGAGCACCTATTTGCAAGAGACAAGTTGAGGGAAAATGTTGATTCAATCCATCGTTTTAATATTTCACCTCAACTCTTCTACCTGATAATCAAATGGCTTTGATGCAAAGGTGTGATTGGAAAGGTTCATCTTGCACACCTGTAAGGAGAGGAGTCACCGGCGTCCAAAGAGAGACAATTTCACGCTTTACACACTTCTGTAATTCATCTGATTTTCAGTGTCGTGTTCCAAAAGCTGTTTCTCTCATATTCCCCCTCATGTTAGACCTGCAGAACCCGCTAGACCACATACTTGGCCAGGACCCCTCTGCAGTAACGGGCTGGATCAGGCGGCGCAGTTCAGACAGGCAACAGGCCCACATGTCTGCAGGCTGCAGTGCCTCTGTCTTCCTCACTGCCTGAGTGTCTCGTTTGCTCACGGCGGTTTAACGGCAGGTTTTGCTGTTCTCTCTCTGTTTAACAGACCAGTAGCTTTGATTACTTCATGTTTGAACAGAGGATCGTCTCGCAAGCCAAAAGACGCTTTTCTTATTCACTCTATCAATGGCTATCGCTTAGAGTCCCCTGTGGAGTTAGCCTATAGCTGAGCCAAAGATCAGTGCAGTTTCTGGGCCCCAGAGGAAGGGCCTTAACGCCACACTGCTCCCAGGGGGAATGACCCCTGCTTAGCCTCATCAACTGCAAGTTGCTTTGGATAAAATCATCAGCTAAATGACTGTAATGTGACTGTAATGTAGATACAGGTCTGTGTGAGCAGCTCTCATTCACACGTGATCTCTGAACATACATGTGTTAAAGGGGCTACAGAATGATGGAATGGCACTGTATCCTAGGTAACAATGCAATCACTTCATACAGGCTAACTTGGGAGGCAAACTGGTCTCCACTACAGCCAGAAGTTTGTTTTATTTTACAAAGCTTATGGCTGCTTCACTTAGACGTCTTAGAAACTCATTCTCCTGTTATCGGAGGAAGAGCTGCACCTCGTCGCAGAAATTGATTTTAAGAGATTGTGGCTGAGGCCAGTTCAGACGTCTTTGCTTCAGGACTTTAATTGCCTCATGTGACGCAGGTAAAAAAAAGGTGCATGAAAAAAACATGCAGGCTTCTTCTTGGAAAAGTGCAGATGATTTGTTTTGGTGCCCTACATCCCCTCTAAATGTAGGGAATTGCAAAAAACATCACATTTGAGTGTCAAAGTCCTAGCCCAGTAAAAATGGAATGGTGCAGAAAAAAAATCCACTTGTAAAAAGGTAACTCAGGAGAAGCACAACAGAGGATAATTTATAATCATACCGACGTGCTCATTTTACTTTGTTTTGATCTTTTTTTTTGTTCTCATAGTGTTCAAAGGTAACTATTAAAATTAAATTTAAATGTTCCAAGCTTAAACATTTTCCTTTACCGGAACAGATTGGGCTGCGTGTGTTACTCGAGGGCTGAACCGCATCGTCTCCCTCTAGATTCAGGCCTTAAAATCCTTCAGCTGCGATGGTTGTTTTGCTTGACCCCTGTGTCTCAGTGGCACAGGAATAAATTAATTGCAGCGCTCGGTTCATGCATTAAAGACCTTTGAAAGGTCTTTTTAATACTGTTTCAGCACCGTTTAAAACACTTTTTGAAAGATAATACCATTTAGGCTGAACGGGAACAGATGAAAAACCCAAAGTCCAAGTGCAAATTATTTGAGTTCATTCTTAGAACGCAGCCTCTTGAGTCTCGGCCCTTTTACAACGGAATCACATCCTGTTGGTCTTACATCACAAGTGACCTGTGGGGTCAGAGGTCACTCAGATCTCTCAGTATTCACTGTGACCCTCAGGAGCTTCTCACATACCAGAGAGCAGGTATGTTAATTGTCTGAGCTCTGAAAAAGTCTAAATATTAGCAGCTTTGCCCTTATTTTGGAAACTGGACCATAGCTACAGCCTTATTCAAAGTATGATATCGAGGTCTTCTAAGATCAGCTTGTTGCTCAAGTTTATATCACCGTGACGATAAGAAACAATATATTTTGAGGTCCTGGTTTTTACAGGGACAGGCACGTTAACACCCTCTGTCACCACCACCCTAAAAGATGTGTTGAGTGCCAGATAAGGATACGGCTGGAGAGAAGGAGAAGTGAAACTTTACTGGCGATGGTGTGGTGATGTGGTCCTCTCCTGTGTGCTGTGGCTGTCCAATAGGCCTGTGGACTCAAAACCCCTCTCTTCTCTTCTCTCCCTGTTCTCTTCCATCCCACAGGCTCCAGACAAACACGGCATCACCCCGCTGCTCTCCGCCACCTACGAGGGCCACCTCAGCTGTGTCAAGATTCTGCTAGAAAAGGTATGGCCGCTCACCTGTGTGTGTCCAGGTTACATTCATCACTTTGTTGCATTTCCCTGCTTTTCATTATATGATTACAAGCACCTTCTTTCTCCCTCTACTGTACAGTAGCATATACCCTCAGCTGTATAATGTGTGTTCCTCAGCCATTCTGTACTCCATTTTCTCAATGCTCACACATTCTTCTGCCTACAGTTTTACAGCTTTTGCTTTAGGCTCCGTTCTGTTTTATATGCTTTCGTATTCAGCCGTTCTGTGCAGAGGTTCGATGGGGCGAGCCCTCGTTCTGTTGTTGGTGCTCTTCGTCACTAAATGTGTCCGACTACACCCGCTTCCCTTTATTATGTGCAACGTTCCAGAACAAAGAATTGCATTTGACTTTTGTCCCCTTTTTTTTTTTTTGTTTCTGTTTCCGAGCCCCCATACACATCCCTCAGTGCTTTTCCTGGTCCCTGCTTTCTGGAACATTCTGCCCCTAACTGGGCCGCAGTGGGAGTAGAATGGTAACCTGCACTTCTCTTGGACATTGTATCAGTTTGAGTGGAGGCCTATGTAGTGTTCATCCCCACCTCCTCTCCCCTTCCCTATCCTCTCCGCTCCCCTCCTCCAGTCCAGGCCTGCCCACACCCCCTACCCAGGGCCCCCTTCCGGGGGGTGAAGGCCGTTATTCATGAGGTCGGCTCAGGGCCGTCGCTTTCCGCCGGGGTCACGCTGGGAATTTTTCACTCCAGTAAACACTTGATCCGCAGAGTGGTCACTGACAAATGGCAGCGAGACGCGATTACACGGGCTTTTTCCTCAATTAAAGTCACAACAAAGCAGTTTGCTCCACCAGACAGTACACAATGTAAAAATAAAAACCGATAATTATGGAAGTGATTGCCATTAGTGAGGAGAGCAATTAGCCTGTCACTGCACAGCCTGGTCTGCGGCATGGCAGAGGAGAATGTGCTTCTCCGAGCTCTGACATCTGAGGCTAAAACATGCTCACACCTGCCTGGCTACAGCCAGATTCACCTTTCTCATTCACACGCCTGGGGGGGTCTGTGGGTTGCAGGTGAGGATAAAGGTTTCGCATGAACTTCATGTCCCGAAATCTTCAGCGGCTGCGTGAGAAATGTTTCAGCATCTCCGTGGCTGGACCTTTGCTCCCTGAATTACAGAATGACCATGTATAAAAACCGTAAAATTCACAGGTGAATTGAATTAGTTTTAATTACGTACACGAAGCAATTCATTTTCTCCATTAGTGGCAGCGGCAATTAAAGAGCAGATGGTGGAAAAACTCGAAGCGACCTTAGCCCTGAGAGACACTGTTCCAATCAGGCTGGGGTCCCAGTGAATGAGGATGAATGGTGTTGCTGGGTGGGGGGTGGGGGGCTGGGGGTTAGAGTTATGAGTGGAGCGTTTCTTGCATTCCCTGAAGACTAAATATTAAATAAATAGGAAGTCTGCAGAGCTCTCTTCCTGTTTTAATAAATGACACCATAAACGGAGGTCAGAAGGAAAGTTCCTATTCATCATACTGAATTTTAGTTTCATCTGTAATTATAGCTTATCTGCTTAAATATTTAACTTTTTACATGGCACCAAGATAGAAGTAAATCTTTTTCTGTCTGTGTGTCACTCTCTGTCTCACTTTGTCTCTGTCTCTATCACTCTCTGTCTCTCTCTGTCTCTCTGTGCCTGTTTGTCTATCTGTGTGTGTGTTGTTTGGGAGGGATTTTTGGTGTACCAAATAGTTACAATATTTAACTCCAAACACGTAGCTATCTGAGGCTGCAAACGGTGCTCTTCACGGGTGCGCAGCAGCGCAGAAAAGCATAAAAACCCTGGGGTCTGTGTTAGACCTTTCGCAAATAGGCCTGACTAAGACTCACCGCTGCGGGGCCGGCGCATCCGCACGTTGTGTCTTATTGCGCCGCGGATTATTTCTCCCGCATTTCAAATAGCAGGCAGGAGCTGGAGGTTGTTGTCTTTTGTCTGTGTGGGCCGTGGAGTGTAGGAAATGTCTGCTAGTGCGTCCCACACTCGGGGGCAAAAATAGAAAACGGCCGTGAATATTAAAACTCCACCCTTCTCCTCCTCCAGAGATGTGCTGAGGTCTCAAGTTTTGCCAGCCTTAGCTTCAAAGATAACGGGAACGCTGAGGCATGGTTTCTGATTGGGCGCTTCGTGTTGCGAGCGATCACATGATCAACTTCAGATTCCAATGTTTGAAGGAAGTCTCGTCTGTAACCATTCTGGTTCATGTTTTTATGGGTCCGTGACTTTAGGAGCAGCCTGAAACAGAACTCTCTTCCCTCTGTTTCAAAAAAAACCCCGGTCATCGTTTCAGTCAGTCCTCATTCTCACCCCCAGGACTCCAACCCAACACAGGGGCAGCCCACTGTCAGCCCCAGGGATATTTAAAGATAACCGGTGCAAAGGTAAAAGCCATTATATTTACCTAATCAAATCAGAGTATGCCCTTTCCGGGGACTCTAATCTGCATAGAGGTCGTGCCCTCTGACCTGAACTTGTATCTTGGATGGTGGAAGTTGACCTTTTGAAGTCCTCCTATTTCTCCCGTGTGCCGTTGGTTAGCAGCCACACTGGTTGGGCTTGAATTATTAATATCATGTTTAACCGGTGTGCAGCCTTGGGCGTCCGCTGGGGGTGGTTGGGGGGGAGAGGGGGCAGGTCCCTGAGAAGCGGCTGTTCCCTGTTCGCCATGGAGATACCGTCAAAGCTAGTTGCCGGGTTACAGGGGTGACTGTCCGTGTTAATCATAAATCATAAGTCTTTATTTATTGGACTGCGTGGGTTTCATGCAGAGCAACTCACCTGTTCCAGGATTATTCATCCCAACTGGCTTTGCCTCGTGGCATTCTGGGTAGCACACTGATCATGGCTGCTGTATCAGTTTCTCCAGCTGTGAGTGCAGACCCCTCTCATCAGGCTCCTGTGTGCTACAGGCACTCAGACATACTGTAAGAAAGCCCAGATAGGGAGCGATGTGGGCATACATGCATGTGTTTAAGTGCATGTCTGTCTATGCTCTTTTGGGCTGCTTAAGGTGGGTTATCAGCATTTTCCAAATAAAATGGCTCGGTTCTGGCTATGAGAGACTGTGCTCCCTCACGCTGCAACCACTTGGATTAAACTTTTGCCAGGGAGATAAACCAACACAAGTTTACTTTCTCAGAAGGGCTCAAACCCACAAGCGTAGGAGAGTCCCGTTCGCGCACTCGGAAACGTCTGCGTGATGGGGAACCCGATGAGCCGGATGAGAAGATGGACTCCCTGGCACTCAGTACCTGAGGGGTGTTTCGGTGTCTGGGTTTGTCATCGTAACGGGAACTCGGTGAAGATGTTAAGGTAGTTTCAGCAGCACCGTGTGCAGTCATAAAGACAAGAGTACGCAGTCTGTTCCATAAATACAGTGATTTACGGTGTGTACGAAACACTATAGGACCATAGGATACCAGCAGGCTCATAATGCATTCCCAGAATGCTTTACTGCCTTAGTGACCGTCTCCTGGCAACACTGAGCAGTGACGGGGATGTATCCTTACAGTGGAGTTCAAAACCTGGGCGCCCCATGCCTCCCCCCCCATGGCGACTTGGGAAGGCATTAGCAGCTGCACATGCCAACAGTGAGCTTTAGGTGGTGAGTGACAGGACACGACAAGTCACATAAATATCGTAAAACGATTCTACATATGTAGAGCAGCTTCCCTGTGCCTTTATTTACCCAGGCAGGTCAGCCCTACGGCTCATTCATTATGGATGGACGGAGGTGATGTGTGGGAAGTTGGGCTGATGATGAAAGAGGTCATACAGCCAATCAGCTGCAAGAAGGAAGATTAACTGGCCAGATTGTGAATTCCGCCTAGAGACAAAAATAAACCAGGGACCAGTTGGGTAAACATGGCCAAAGTCATAGACTCCAGGATAACCGTAAGTCAAACTTAAGTTAGAAGTCTCATTTCTGCAGTTGCATGTAGCTGTCTGTCTCTGCACTAAAGTAACAGTGACCAACATAGACATTCACTTTGAATTATGTGGAAATTAAGACCAACAAACAAATATGGCAGTGTGAAAGTATCTGTTAACATAAGCCATGTCACAAAGTGTCAGTTAAAAAAAATGTATATTGTTTTTCTCCCATGTTATGAGGTAGTAGAGAGAAGCAGCCAATGGAGTGTAGTGAAACTTCATTTTAGCCAGTGTTTAACTTGGAAAAAGAGAATCTGTAACTAGAAGCAACAGACTGAAAATGTGGATATACAACATGATCCCTCATGAAATATATAGCTAACTTCCCTGTTAATACAGTTGTCTAGTGTTCTAGTTCAAAGTTAGTGGACTTAGGTTTGGGTATTAGATTTAGTCTTAGTTTTTATGGAACCAGCTAACTTTTGTCAGACTTGCAGGCAGATTAAGATGGGGTCTGTGGGTTTACACCAGTCTTAAATAGTTACTACCGCACAATGTCCCCATTACTGCACTGCACAGAATTAGGAAGAGTACCCCCTCCTGTCCAATCAGCATCTTTTCCAGCAGAAACCTGGATCTCCCTGAAGGTCCATCCAATTAGCCGCTAACTGGGCCCAGGTCCTCTCCACCTCAGCTGTTCAACACGCAGACAGGGCTGCTGGCCGCTAAAATCCGACCAGATGGCTCTTAAACGTCTCCTCTTCTCACTGTGTGAGATTCAGAGGAGTGAGAAGGCAGGCAAACTGCATATATGTGTGTGGGGTTAACCAGAAAGCTTTCTGTGAGATTTATCATCCAGATATAGAAAAAAAAGCCAGTTTTGGAGACAGGAAACAAGTAGTAGAACTGAAGCGACAAGCATTTCCTCTCTGTTAAATTTAGCCTGTTATCCAAGAGATTAGCTTGGTCTCTGTAACACCAGAGTGAGGCTTGTTGAAACACCCTGAAGTGTTGCAATGTGCTCGAAAATGCGTACTTTGGTAGGTTGTTTCTGAATTTTATTTTCAGCTATTGTACTGTTGTTTGAATTAACTACTAGTTTTGTCTTTGCCCCATTGTTTTTGGACGCTCATGTTCCTTGAGTAGAGGTTTTCAGTGTCTCTCTGTTGTACTCTTTCATGCCATGTTCTGTTAGGCTGCTAATCCCAGAGCCAAAATGCCCTGTGCCGTCTGTGTACAGTTTCTCAGTGAGAGGCCTTCTCTCGGTTTGGCAGTCGGAGGCGTTTGCTGGTGTCTCTCTTCATCTTTTCATTCCTTCCAACTGTTCTTTGAACACTGCAGAACAGACATCAGTTACTTTCAAAAAAAAAAAAAAAAAAGAAATCAATATCGATCTCTATCCATACAGTGCGCTTCAGTGTGAAATATGCCCCTTCCACAGCTACTTCGGAGTGCTTGACTGCAGCCTGGTGGTCAATAGACTTATGTAAACAGCGCATTTGTAAGCGGTTTGTTTGTGCCGGCACAACTGCAGAGCTGAGAGATTAAGTGTGTGGATCCCTCTCCTCTGCTCAATACCGTTATAATGAAGCTTTAACGGATAACTGTCCGGGAGGAAGGACTTGTGTTACTGCCTCGTTAGATAGCTGCATTTAGGGGGGAATTTATTCCGGCTGATTGTCAGTCCTGGGGGGGGGGAGTGGAGGTGGGGGGTGCCGGGTGTTATTAATGGTCGCTGTAGCTGTTGGTAGTTTATGCCCTTGCTGCTGCTGCAGTCTGTTGGGTTGTGTTACCAGGTGAGTGCCCCTCATTCCCAAGCATGCAGAGTTCTCATCGCTCCTGCAAATCGGAACTGGGCTCCGGACTAATGTCTTATTGTGCTCTGTGGAAAAGGGGGTAGGGCATGAAGACTGATCTCTCTGGCCCGAGCCTAAGGGCCCTCCCCATGTCCTCTCTACTATGTCCCTCAGGCCCCCTCCCTCTCAGATAGTTCCCTTTAGCCCCCTCCCCCTCACCTATCCCACACTTCAGTCCAGTCACCCATCCCATAATT
This sequence comes from Albula glossodonta, assembly GCA_019788955.1. NCBI lineage: Eukaryota > Metazoa > Chordata > Actinopteri > Albuliformes > Albulidae > Albula > Albula glossodonta. Next base: position 241,676 of record JAFBMS010000149.1, read on the forward strand.
CCCCAAGGCCTGGCAACAGGATTCTCCTCCCTCCGCAGGTGTCCTGGTGTTTGTCTCCAAGCAGATAGACGTGAATCACGGTGGCAGCCATGATGTCAAACAGGCATCTGGTCGGTGTGAATGGCATCAGAGGAGAGAGTGAAAGTGAACATACGATAGTAATGATAGTAGTGACAGACTGACAGGAAGACACTGGAAGTGCCTGTTGGGGTAAAATGTGCAGTTTTACCCCCCCCCTCACTAAGAGGAAGGATGTTGCCTTTCTCCATCTGCCTCTGCTGCTGCTGCACCCCCCCCCCACACAGGACTGCGGTCTGGGCTTTAGATTTTACTTTCTGCCTACTCTCCAATTAAAGTTGTTTGGCGAGGGTGTCTGTGAGCTGCGCTAACCCCACTGCAGTAATCCCTCTCCCCGGGTCCTCGCTCAGCTGGCCATGTGGTTCCAAAGTGCCCGCTTTCCCTGGCACCCAAAACTGGGTCAAACCTTCCCTGACTGTCGCCTGCTTTTCCACGCAACAGTGGAACTTCCTGCCTCCCTCTGTAATCTGTGACGGCGATGTTAAAGCCGGCAGAACAGACAAGAGAGCGTTCGGTCTCAGTTTTCCGTTCCCCTTCTTTTTTTTTTTTTTTTTCTTTCACAACTTAAATCCACAGTTCTCTGGTCGTCTCTCTCAGGCGTTACGTCTCGTTCTGTCTCTGTCTTCAATGAGTGCTGCATTCTGGTGCTGGCACTCAAACCCTGCCCTGCCCTGCCAGCTTCACTCCTGATTTAATTGTGCATACACCCACCTTCAACATTACTGTTTAATTGCACAGAAGTGATGTGGTGTGGGTAGAGCAGTGAGTGAGTACAGGACCAGAGAGCTCTCTTGACACCAGATGAACTGATTAACTCAACATGCTTTTCTGTAAGTTAATTAAAAAAATGTGTACTTATACCTGGAGATATCATTGGCCAGGGTCAGTGGTGCTAAACCTGGCACAACAAAGATTTGGAGAGCCTCCATATCCACAATTAAATACCTTACTTTGCACCAATATGTTATGTTTATAATATCCCATGTATGCAGGGATCTGGGGAGAGGTGTGGGTTGGGGGGGGGTTCTTTGAAGGGTTTTTTTGTTTTTGTTTTGCTCCCTAATTTTGTTCTCCCATATGCCTTTTTTATGCACAGGGAGCCAAAGATGGTTATATTGTGAAACAATTAATTCAATAAAAATAAAAAATTTAATTACCAAAAAAAATTTTTTTTTTTTAAACTTAAGTGCATATGGTGCAAGAATGACAGCAAAAACCAGGAAAGTGGAGTGCAGATGGAGCTGTGACAGTGTGGTAGGGAGGCTCCATCACTGGGCAGTGCTGTGTGTTTGCCCAGGAGCAGGTGAGTGAATCTGGGTAGCGCGGCCGGTCTGTGCTGATGAGCGATGGTGGATCTCCAGCCCACACACACAGCCCTGGCTGCTTCTGTGTACCGCTGGAGTCTGCAGGCTGACAGGAGCGTCGGCCATTAGGGTGTGCTCTGAGAGGCCAGGGGACCAGTCCGGGTCCCTTCAGCTGTTGAGTCAGAGAGCTGTGAGCGTCCCTTTGAGGGTGCCAGACCCCTTCCATGCTCCTACTGAGCTGGATAGGGAACCTGAAGTAAAGTGTCAGGGGAAAACACATCTGTCATTTTATTTTTCTCTCTCTCTTTTTTTTTTTTTTTTTTTTTTTTTTTTTGATTCTGCAGGGAGCAGACAAGGAGCTGAAAGGCCCAGATGGACTCAGCGCATTCGAGGCGGCAGAAAGCGCGCCCATCAAGGCTCTCCTCAAGTGAGACCGGGGAACGGGGTGGGGGAGGAGAGGGACGGACGGACCGACCGATGGATGGACGCACTGGCCGCTGGACAGACGAGATGGACAGCTGCCTTCCTCTGGCCCCCAGCCACCTCTAATTTGCCTGTTTGTGGGGTTTGTTTGTTGTTGTGGGGGAGTTTTCCCACCCCAGGGTTTACTTCTTTTTTTTTGGGTGGGGGGGGGCGGGGGGGGGGGGGGTGGGGCGGGGTTTCTTCTTGCCTGTTCTTTCATTAGTCATTGAATGGGTCAATCATGTATCCCTTAAGGACCAAACACTGAGGGACAGCAGCACATACACATACATGAATTCCATGCCTCAAAAAAAAAAAAAAAACAAAAAAAATTACGAACACTTTCATATAGACTGGAGTTAAAAAAAAAAAAAACCTGTATGAAATTAGCGCTTGTCTGTCTGCTGGCTTTCCAAGTTTGTGTGACCGGTCGTCTCCATTTTAGCAAAGGGACAGGCGGGCACAAGTGACGCAATAGTGTTTTTATAACTTTAAAATAACGGTTCTGTAGGGCCTCGGGTTTGCTAGAAATAGGAACAGTCATTATACAGGAGAAAAGTGTTACAGTATCCTCTGTAGTGCCCTGCCCTCCTGGCTGTGTAGCTGATCAGAGGCCAGTCTCCTGGTCTGATGGTATAGGGTTCAGTTAGTAAGGGGGGGGAGAGAGCTGATCTGGGAACAGGGACAGTGATCAGCCCCTACCCTCATACCACCGACCACATCAGGGCCATCGTAAGTCAAGTTGAGAAGATGGAGTAAAGTAATATACTTAATAACTTAGGATTCAGCTGGCTCATTGAACTCACCCCTGAACAAAAACTCACTGAGCTTTGACCAAATTAGTTTTTGCAATCAAAAAATAAAAAAAAAATAAAAATAAAAAAAATCATGAGATCAGCAGCAGAGTGTGTTTGAGTGTGAATTTTTAAAATATTTTCCCGCCCCTTACCAAAGTGAATGTACAATTTGTCGCGGCGAGATTTGTCTGAGTTTTTGGGTGGCTGTGAGACGTTACGCAGCAGAGTGCTCACAGAGAGGTGGGGATGTTTGCTGTGGTCAGCAGATGGGCTGCGCTTCTCCGTGTGGTCAGTGGAATGAGACCTCTCCTGGCTAAGAGATTTTCTCACTCTGGGTTTGATTAGTTTCCCCTGACGGTCCTGCTGCATGTCGGACCTGCTACTGCTTCTAACCTCTTTAAAAATGGTTGCTCTTTCTCTTTTGGTTGCTTACAAAAGAATTAAAAAATTTAAAAAAAAAACGCAAAGGTGCAAATGATCAAGCTTTGTATCTGACATTGACATTGTGTGAAAAGTTAATAAAAGCAAATAAACTTTGAACATGGATCTTGAGTGTATCTTGATTTTCAGGTGTGTTAAGTGTAAAGACGATCAATCAATCAGGCTTTATTTATATAGCGCCTTTCGTTCAGGGTGCTTAACAGTGCAGTAAAAGTTGGAGAAGACTCTCTATGTCTTTTCCCCAATAGGGAATTGTGATTTTGTCGCTTTAGGGTTGCATGAAAATGTGTCCTCTGTGGGAAATGGAGAGTAGATGGGACCGGTACGGGTTCTGATGCTCTGTGGTGTTGTGCTTAACTGTCACTTGGAAAACATACTGCTGCCCGTAGAGCACAGAAGAGAACTGTAGGTTACCATGGAATGCGTGGTAGCTGATTGGCCAATTAGGGGCATGAAGTGCTGGTGGGAATCAGTCCAGTTCCTGATCAATTTCCTCCGAGATGAACTGTAACTCCATTTTAGAAAGCAATCATTTATCAAACGTAATTAATGTCCTTAACGATGACATTCACATTTCTAGTCTCGGGTTTTTGTTTTTTTGTTTGTTTTAGATGCACCTGAATAAATCTCCCAACATTAGTTCCACTTTTCCCTTGCCCTTGTCATGCTTAGTCACATCTACTCATATAATTGATTAGCTGCTTGTGAAAGTGTTTTCCGTTTGCAGCTGCTCCGAAGCTCTGGTTTTGCACTCTTCTCCACAAAGTGTGCCTTATTTGTATTTAATGAGTCAGGAATGTGCGTCATAGCGTGCGCTCGCTAACTGGCGGCCTGAGAGAGGCTCGGCCCGGCCCATCCCAGCCTGCACTTTTCCGCTCATTAGAAGAGGAGAGATGTTGATAGAATGCTGACAGTGTAGAAAACCACACCACTATGTAATAATTAGCACTGACACTAAGCTAGCCTGCCACCGCTCATACCTACACCTGCACATAAAACTACATCTATTTAAGATGACACACAGGGAATGGACCCGCTCCTGGGACAGTCATGAGGCATGGTACGGGCACCTGTATTAATAGATTCGTTCTCTATCCCCAGGATGGACTGGGGGGAAGCAGGGGGAGCTGGTATGGCACTATTGAGAAGGGCACTGTCAGTGTTGAAGTGAGAAACTGTCCAGCTTTCTAAAAGGACGATGTCCTAAATAACACATAAGCAGTATAAACTGGCCTGCATGAAGCTGTCCTCTGAGCAGGTGACTGACCGTAAAAATAATTCAGGTAATACTGAAATGAGATAAAAATGTGTAAGGGCCAGAGGTCCGATTCTGCATGTGGGATGGGATCAGGAGTGGGAGCTAGGGTTCTGCCTCATTGTGGCGTGGGTTCTGATCTGGCCTCTGATTGGTGGAACTCAGAGCTCAGGGTGGGTAAAACTAATCAGCCATTCATTGTCCTCTGAATGAGCACCTGCGTTTTCTGATGCGGTAGATTTCACTTCTTTCCTCCGCAATCAGACGGCCCTCATTCCCGCCCATTGTGTGGCGTTCCGGGTGTGAGGTCCCGAACAAAGTTTCTAAATTACATGGGCCTGGGAACCAAGGTGCTTCTGCTTTTGGAAAAGGCAGAAAAATAAAATCACAGGCTTGTCCGTCCGTACACAGTAAAAAATGAAGAAAACTGATTACAGAAAGGCCTGCTGGCTCACGGCCGTGTGAGCGGTGCGGGCCTGAGGGTTCCGGTCTCATCCTGGGTCCCAGTCTCTCCAGATCCCTGCCGTTCCCCTCTCCCAGAGGCGGGCTGCGGGACAGTGATATACAGGCCCGGTTCCACCAGTCTACCCGCCGCTTCACATTCCACACCGTCTTAAATCACTGCCTTCTGGAAGCTTCTGGGGCCTTCCAGTTAAAGCAGCTGCCTCTATGCTGACTTACTTTTCAATCCTGCATCACGCAGCATGGTTCCCATTCACAGAACCTCTCTGAGCAATGGGCAGGTCTCTCACACGTCTTTCACAGCTGCAATGGTAGAAACACAAGACCCTAGCAAACCAGGCTTGTCATTTCGTCAGAAAGGGTAGCACAGTCTAATGAGTATCTAGCGCAGCATCAGCTTTCATCTTGCACAGCCCAAGGGTGTCTGCTTCCACTGTGAGCAACAGGTGTTCTGGATCGTGCATGTCCAGGACCAGGGCTGGGTGGAGGCTGGTGGAGGAATAGGGCTGGGTGGAGGCTGGGTGGAGGAACAGGGCTGGAGGAGGCTAGTGGAGGAACAGGGAAGGGTGGAGGCTGGTGGAGGAACAGGGATGGGTGGAGGCTGGTGGAGGAATAGGGCTGGGTGGAGGCTGGGTGGAGGAACAGGGCTGGAGGAGGCTAGTGGAGGAACAGGGATGGGTGGAGGCTGGTGGAGGAACAGGGCTGGGTGGAGGCTGGTGGAGGAACACGGCTGGGTGGACGCTGGTGGAGGAACAGGGATGGGTGGAGGCTGGTGGAGGAATAGGGCTGGGTGGAGCCTGGGTGGAGGAACAGGGCTGGAGGAGGCTAGTGGAGGAACAGGGATGGGTGGAGGCTGGTGGAGGAACAGGGCTGGGTGGAGGCTAGTGGAGGAACAGGGCTGGAGGAGGCTGGTGGAGGAACACGGCTGGGTGGACGCTGGTGGAGGAACAGGGATGGGTGGAGGCTAGTGGAGGAACAGGGCTGGAGGAGGCTGGTGGTGGAACAGGGCTGGAGGAGGCTGGTGGAGGAACAGGGCTGGATGGAGGCTGGTGGTGGTGGAACACAGCTAGGTGGAGGCTGGTTTAGGAACAGGGCTGGATGGAGGCTGGGTGGAGGCTAGTGGTGGTGGAACGCGGCTGGTGGAGGCTAGTGATGGTGGAACACAGCTAGGTGGAGGAACAGGGCTGGATGGAGGCTGGGTGGAGGCTAGTGGTGGTGGAACGCGGCTGGTGGAGGCTAGTGGTGGAAAAACCGCACGGGCCGTGCCGTGTCCTGCCCCTGCGTTTTACAGCAGGGTTCACTCAGAGCACAGCTCTGCCTGGGCTCACTAACGATGCCACGCGGCGATACAAACACAGCAACCCGTCTGAGCGGAGGAGAGAGGCGCCGGCCGCGTGAACCTGCTGGATATAATAAAGCAAGATAGGCTGAGGCACACAGGGCTGAGGGAAGAGCTGATATTAAATATAACCTGCAGCCATGTCTGGACTCCGTCTCCTTAAAGCTCTTTCCCCCATGGTCTAAAAATCAGACCAACAGACCAACTCCTGCTTTTTTATATTGCATCCAAGTTGTCCATTGTTGCCTGAAAATAAAAGGCCAAAAAAAAAAACACAAATCAATTATTCAAAAGCCGTGAAGCACCAAGATAAACTGAGCAGCGTTTTTTTTTTTTTTTTTTTGTTGTTTTCAACATTGGAGCCTCACACTTCTGACGGGTGCGTGTGTGATTGGAAAACAGTGGCTTGAAATGGGGCTCTGCTCTTGACTGACAGGGCCCGTCACTTTGGAATAAATATGAATAATTTAAGATCCTTTTTTGTCTTCATGGAATGAAGCTAATGCATATGATTTCCACCCCCCCACACACACACACATGTAAAGAAAACGGCTGTGATTCAGAGCGAGAGATAAATACTAAGTTAATCACAGCTTCCCCTTTTTTCCATTAACCCTGTAAATTGCATTTGCATTCTGATGCAATATGGAAGCTGTTTTTTGGAAGCAGTGTGTCACAGAGCTGCGTGAAGAACAGGGAGCGTTAGTAAGTTTTACCCCAGGTCTTCCTCAGCTATCAGGCAGCGGGTCGGGATACCAGGGTCAGGCACCTCTTGTTACCTGGCATTTTAAGGAGACTGCTGTCTGTCAGACTCTGCATGCTTCCAAGAATCTTGGATGAAAATGATGCCAATAAGCAATTGAGTCTAAGACTCCGGTGAAGAGTACCACAGTAAGTCATAGATCTCCAGTTTCTGATGTCAAGCTCTACTTGTCACCTTTGCCTTGAACTCTACTGGCACCTAGTGGTAGGCAGTGAGAACAGCAGCTGCAGTTGGATCCATATTGTTTCTGTATCACAACACTGACAAAGTAACAAAAGGAAGCTTTATTTATGATACATTTGATGTAATATAGGTACATTGGTATACTTATTATTTACTGACCCTGCCATCAGCACACACTGAAAGAAGAAACAAAACAAAAGCAGATTGATTACAAAATGCCACATATTAGGCTTAATCGCCAGCTGCTGCAATCAGTATAACACACACACACATACACACACACACACACGCATACACACACTCCCTCTGTCTTCTATCCTTCTGCTCCTTCCAGTTGTTACAGTGACTCCATATAGTGCAAAGCTTGTAATCAACCAGGTAGAAACAGTACTTAATGAGGTATTAAATTCAAATAATTACTATAATTATTATTTGTCTTAGTGGCTATGACTGGCTTTGAAAGGTTTTTTTTTCTCTAATTTTGAATAATTGACTGATTTCCTTTAGTTCATATATTCTTGTGAGTGACTAATAGTCAAACTCATAACTTTATTTCCCTTGGGTCTCAGTTGTCAAAAACATGTATTAAACCCAACTTTCCTCATAAAATCAGACGACTTTTCAAGCGAATCCCACCTACAGGAAAGACTTCAAGAAATGGCCCCCTCCCTTTTTAATCAGGCTGTAAACAAATAAATCAAATCACCCAGACAGACGGGCCATCGCTCAGGGGCCCAGCGGCATTTGTTTAGGGACCTGTTGAGTGGTGTAAGTATTTATATTTCTCTCCTTATCCTTAAAGTTTGCACTTGTCATGTCAGAGGAGGATCTGCTGTAGACAGATGATTTTCGCAGGCCCCTGTTTGCCCCGTTTGAGCGTAGGACTGAATGCTTGAGGACGAGAGCTTGATGGAATAAATGAAGGCGGTCATTAGCTCCGCACAGGGCTGATCTTATAAGCAGTGAGACACTCTAACGCCAGGCTTTAATTAAGCTCCAGTCCAGCGATCACGGACAGGCACCGAAGGGCTTCCTGGAGGAAAGAACAGCAGGATTATAGGCCTGTCGGAGGTCTCCACTCACCCCCCCCACCCCCCAGGCCCTGAGGGATTGTGGGATGCGAGCAGGGGCCCCTCCCATGGGTCAGGGATGGGAGGGGAGCATCTCGGTGAGGGGTCAGGTGGCGGGGGGGTTAGCTAACAGTAATCTCCTATTACAGCAAATATTTATTTATTATCGCTGTTTGTTCCCGCTCTCCGTGACATGAAACGCCTAACCCAAACCCAGCGGGCCCCCTTAGCGCTGATGTTCTGTTCTCCACTGGATAATAATTTGTGCAGATGTCAATGCTGCCAGGATGCTATTAGGGATATTTTAATTGAGAATAAAGCAGGATTTATTACTGCTGTTGTAATGACTGAGCTCCCCCCTCCCCACACACACACATATATATAAATACATATACCCCCCAGTAACACATGCCCAGAGGCTGTGGTGCTGCACAATGATTAGTAGAGCATGCTGGGTAATGTGTCAGAGGTCTGGATGCTATTTGTCAAGGCTCTCTGTCTTCCTGACATTCACAAACTTCACCCTCCAAAACTTTCCTGGAATTGCAAAGTCCCTGCTGAGCACATGACAAACACCTGAGATGTGATTGGCCGCCCATGGTGACTAGTATGTGTGAGTGAGCGCTGGTGAAGACCACACCAGAGGGGAAGGTAGGTAACGAATAGTTCTAATGGCAAAAATAGCATAACATTCAATGAGTTGAAATCACAACGTACCAGCTTTGGTAAAAACGCCGTGAATCAAGCAGAACGTCCTCCTGGTCTGCTGGCTTTCCCATTGGCCGTTACCACGTAATGCACCTCAACCGTTTCAAAACTACTAAATGCAGCTTTTCAACAATCTGATGGGTTTACAAATGGTAAGACAGGACAGACTGAGAATTGCAAATGAGCGCATTCCCTTGGAATGGAGAGGCACTGGACCAAGGCACATCGCTGGACATACTCAAGCCAGTCAAACAGCATGTCATTTCATGGAGTGAGCTTTGATATTTTTGGCAAGTTCTGGAATTTTGAAATATGAGGAACAGGCAGTGTCTTTGCTATATCTGGTGAGGGTTGTATCTGATCAATATTGTATTCAGCTGAATTTTTTTGTGTTGGTGTCGGTGCAGTTTTAACTCTTGCTCAACACTGCCTTTGGGTGCGAAGAGTGGCCTCGGTTCACAATGGCAGGAGAAAGCGATCTCTCTCAAAAGACTCAACAATATGATGGGCAATGCTTTGATCTCATGGCACATTCTCATTGCTAACTACATTTACATTCTGCTCTTCAAAGAGACGGGGAGGAAAAGTCTCGAGTGCCTCAGCATGTTTGCCATTACAGTTCGGTTCACTTCACCGTTGAAACAGGGTTATTTTTGTGGCAACTTTTAAATACCTAAATCTAAGCCTCCACCACAGGTGCTCAACTTAATTACAGAGGCTCTGCCGGTCAGAGCCTCTATTTCCAGAAAGGCTATTAACGAGTTCCCAACTCTTGGCAGCAAATACAAAAACAACTATATGTGTTCTGTTGAAGTGGGCTCTGTTTTTTTATCTTTGCCAGCAGGCTATGAGCAACAGTATTTATCTATTGGGATACTTTCTCCTATGCACGCCAACACTCAATAACATTGATGAGCCCGTTCCACCACCACGATGCCCTCCGTCAGTGTTATCGGTGGCAGATTGCAGGAATCACTATGACAACTGAAAACCCACCTTCCCTGGGTACGCTGTGGTCAGTTGTGGACCTCTATCACGGTTGGCACGGGCACAGTTTGGGTTTGATTGGGGCCATTAGGGCATCCACACATATTACACATACCTTAAAGCTACAAGCACGCCCTGTTATGGAGCCCTAGCCATTCAGAACACTACAGGCCTACATTTGCACAATGTTATGAGAATCCTGAGCAGTGCTGTATCATGACAAAACAATACAGGATCAGGTGATCGGCCTTGCCTTCGTCGGGGGATTTCTTGTGTAACACAGCGTCTGTGCGGGGGCATGTGTCGAGGGCCCTCCTTTTTCCCACACAGTTGTGAGGATGCAGCGGCCATCTTTACGTAACTCATGGTATGGCCTCGGTGCGGTTGACACCTCACAGGTATACTGGAGGTAGCAGATGCGTGTGGCTCTTTCTTTTCTCTTGCTCTGAGGTCATGTTTGCTCTGCGAATCCTCCATGGGGTGTGAGGGGGATCACTCTGCGCTGTGCTGGGAATTGAAGGCCCCCATTATGTCCGTATTGATGCTTTGACTGCTGCTGTCTGACTGAGTGATGTCAGTAAACGTATGTCACATCACATTCCACCTTGTGTCTGCTGTGATGCTCCCGTACCTGCATCAAAGCCAAAGACAGTGCTGATGGGTCCTCTGCTGGGACGCCGTGGGGCCTCTCTTACTACATTACAGGACATCGCTATAAAGAGTTCCTGCTGGCATTAAGCAGGGCTCAATGTACATTGGATGGATTGCATTTTATACAGAGGCTGTCATCTCCTTCAGTGAGATCACAGTGAACGGGAATAGGGTCGGTGACTCACCTGAACGATTCAAATGGTTTCTCAAAAATGTGTGTGCATGTGTGTGTGTGTGTATGTGTGTGTGTATGTGGGTGTATGAGTGTGTGTGTGTGTGTGTGTGCACATATGTGTGTGTGTGTGTGTGTGTGTGTGTGTGTATGAGTGTGTGTGTGTATGTGTGTGTGTTTATGTGTATGTGTGTGTGTGTGCACGTGTGTGTGCGTGTGTGTGTGTGTGTGTGTGTATGTGTGTGTGTGTGTGTGTGTGTGTGTGTGTGTGTGTGTGTGTGGGTGTGGGTGTGTGTGTGTGTGTGTGTGTGTGTGTGTGTGTGTGTGTGTGTGTGTGTGTATATATGTGTGTGTGTGTGTGTATGTGTGTGTGTGTGTATTTGTGTGTGTGTGAGTATGTGTGTGTCTCTGTGTGTGTGTGTGGGTAGATTTTCGACAAAAGGGCACTTAAGGATAGGGTGCAGCAATGTGGTAACACTTTATTGTTAAGTTGTAATTAACTTGCCCCAGTGTGCATGGAACATTAAAGAGCAGAGTAACAATACAATTTAGCAGTATCACAGCTTTCAACTGCTGCTGAAGTTATAGTACTCCCAATACACCATTATTTCACATTGCATCATAAAAAATTAGAAAAAACAGCATCAACAGCACTGCGTTAAACCTCTGGAAAATAGGTAGCGCACTGAAGCAAAGTAGCGATACTTAAACATGAAAAGCCTTCCTTTCATTTAAAACCTTGCCATAAAGTTATTTTTAGGTTTTAAGTTGTAAGTTGTATCCAGTTTAGAGGTTTTTAAAACAGATGAGATCAGCTACACTTGTCCTTCAGCATTCATTTCTGCGCCAGTCAAGGGTCTCAGAGACACATTTGATGAACAAGAACAAAGGCGTTTATGGAAATTAAGGCAATTCTTCAAAGGGGGTGTCAGGTAACGGAGCCAAATGTCATGTTTGCCCATGCACCCTACCCCCAGCCCATTGATTATGACATCATAATGCAGAGGTGTGCAGGTCGCAGTATCACTGTGGGAGGCAAATGTGCTTATTAGCTGAATTCTGAATGGCGTGGGGGTGCCAGGGGCTCCGCTGTATTGATCATTTAATTAAGCAGTCAGTAGAGGCTTGGCTTTATGTATCTTTACACTGTTGATGAACTCCATCTTTTTAATGATTCAAATGAAACCCTCACCATGTATCCAAGTACCGCTTTTTTTGGGGCATGGGGGGGTGGGGGGGTTGTTTTCCAATAAGGCCACTTCACTATCCGCTCCCCCCCCCCCCCAATGAGCTATATTTCTATTAAAAATACTGCAGATTCACTCCCTCAGTTTTATCTTCCTGTCATTTGTCCCTGTTGGGCTGGTAAATAACATCACCTGCCCGTTCCAGCAGGCCCAGTGCGGTTCACATCATGGACAGAACGGGAGTTTGTGTCAGGGTATTATCACAGTGCTATGGAGTATTGAGCAACTCCCCAGTCCGACAGACTCTCTCAGCTCAAACATTACCATGCCCCCCCGCCACCAGGACATGGGCCAAGGGAAATAAGCTACCACAGGATTAGTTATGGAGCATTTTAATTTTTTAAATGATCAGGCCATTTCTGTTGTCTCCTGATCCTGCCTTACAGTTGATGGTGGGCCGCTAATGACTCATGGGAGCTAAATGGCTAGCTGGAATGATCAATGTGGGCCCTGCACAGTGAGCGGCTTGTTTGCTTGCGTCTGTCTCATTTTTCAAGTGTGGGGAAGTGGTGTGTGTGCGTGTATGTGTGTGTGTGTGTGTGTGTGTGTGCGTTTTTGTGTTACTGTGTGTTACTCTATGTGTGTGTGCGTGTTTTTGTGTTACTGTGTGTGTTACTGTATGTGTGTGAGTGTGTGTGTGTGTGTGTGCGCGCACATGTGTTTATTTGTGAGTTATTTTGTGTGTGTGTGTGTGTTCTGTGTGCATGACTGTGTGTGTGTGTGTGTGTTCTGTGTGCATGACTGTGTGTGTGTGTGTGTGTGTTCTGTGTCTGCATGACTGTGTGTGTGTGTGTGTGTGTTCTGTGTCTGCATGACTGTGTGTGTGTGTGTGTGTTCTGTGTCTGCATGACTGTGTGTGTGTGTGTGTGTGTGTTCTGTGTCTGCATGACTGTGTGTGTGTGTGTGTGTGTGTGTGTTCTGTGTCTGCATGACTGTGTGTGTGTGTGTGTGTTCTGTGTCTGCATGACTGTGTGTGTGTGTGTGTGTGTTCTGTGTCTGCATGACTGTGTGTGTGTGTGTGTTTGTGTGTGTTCTGTGTCTGCATGACTGTATGTGTGTGTGTGTGTGTGTGTTCTGTGTCTGCATGACTGTGTGTGTGTGTGTGTGTTCTGTGTCTGCATGACTGTGTGTGTGTGTGTGTGTGTGTGTGTTCTGTGTCTGCATGACTGTGTGTGTGTGTGTGTGTGTGTGTTCTGTGTCTGCATGACTGTGTGTGTGTGTGTGTGTGTATGTGTGTGTGTGAGAGTGTGCTTATGTGTTATGTGGAAATAGTGAGGGAGCAGAAGTAACTAACATAATAAAAACAAACAGAGATTAGGCAGTGCAGTTTTAAAAGGATGTGTTTATAGAATATTTATAGAATATTTATAGAACAGCATGCTTATAAACTGCATATTGAATAGGACATTTATAGCAAACAACTTGTATGCTGTATAATATTTATAGGCTGTTCATAGAATATAGCTATTTGTATGGAATGGGCCCAAAGAGGCTGGATTCAAGACAAAGAATACAGGAACCAAATTTCAAAGAGGAATAAATCACACAAATTTACGGCTAACAGTCAGTGGATCCAGGCAGGAAGCCTTTTGAGCGCGTTTCATTTGTGTTGAAAATGGTGAGATCTTTGTAGCCAAATACCTCAAGGCAAAGCAATCCTCTCAGTTCTCACATCTGCTACAGATTCAGGCCTGGACCAGGAGAGAGAATGACAGGGGCGTTAGCAGAGCGGCTCAACCAATGAGAATGTTGATTAGCAGCCAGTTGGGTGCATTGCTGTTTTTGGAGCTCGGATCCAGGATTTAGGAACCTGGTTGTGTTTCAGCGCTTTTTCCTCTCCTCAGATTTCTTGAGAATGGGAAAGCGTTTTACATTTGCATTTCATTCTGCTTGTACAAAAAAAAAAAAATAAATCTGCCTTTTATTGTTATTAAGCAAATAAATAACTGACATAATTTCCATTGCAACTTGCATTTATTTTCAAAGAGTGATAATACATTCTTGGGAAAATTCAACAAATGCTTGTGATTTCAGAACGTCCCACATCACAGTGCAGCATCTCCTCAGCAGAGTCCCTGGAGTTTTCCACGCAGCTCCAGCAGTTTAAAAAAGCAGAAACTTCAAAAGCACTCAGATAGCAGGATTTGTGTGATTGCGATTTCTTGTCGGCCTGCATCTTCCAGACACTTGCCAATTAATTTAATTCCCCAATGGAGCAATGTGGCCCCGCCGCATCAAGTGAGAAAATTATTGTCAAGAAGATAAAATGAGATATTAACCAACGCCTGACCACTGCTCATTTAAAAAAGGCAGGAGACTGGGGCCATGCGGACAGAAGTGTTTCTCATTTAATTCAGCTGTCTCCACGGAGCTGGGGCTGGTTGCCCATGCTGGTGTTATGTCAGGTGAAAGGCCTTGTTAACTACATAACTCTACTATTTTAGTAAGAGTTGCAGAGGATTGTGGGTGCTGTGAACTTCAATGTTAATTTTAACGTCTGTGAGTAATCCGCTGCGTGTACTTAACCAGGTTAGTCTCAATGATATTAAAAATTACTTAAGCAAAAGAGACCTGGAATTGCTAGCCTTATTAGTGATGTAGCTGACACTTTTAACCAAAGCAACAAGCAACTTACAGTTGATTAGACTAACCAGGGTTTGTCTAATCAACACCAGGCCATCCACCCCCCCCCCCCCCCCCCAATCCCAGGGGCCAATGTATGGTTAAGGGCCTTGCTCAAGCTGCACTGAACTTACCGTGGCTACATTTTAGTTGATGTAGATAAATAACGTAGACAGGTCTAAGCACGTAGTATGGCATCTGTGAAAATCAAAAACAGTACACTTCCTCATCAAAGTAAACTCATAAAAACCTCTCATAAGCTTTATGCTCCTCTAAAATCTTAACGTTGGTGAATCAGAGCAAATGACATTTGTTTGTATGTAAGTTATTTCCATATTATTTCTGATTGTATGCGATGCCCCAGGCCGTGAGAGTCACAGTGGGTCAGAGCATCTGCCATGTAAATAAATAAACCGAGCGTAAAGTTTCACTGCTCGGCCCTGGCTTCTGGAGGAATGAAGAGTCCGGTCCAGGTGGACATCCTCCATGGTTTCACTTCCTGGCAGAAGTTCTGCGATGTAACTCTTCCCCAAAAACCCAGTGTAATTGTTTAAGCAGTATTTGTTTTTCTCTCAGATGTTTACATTCACTCCTAATCGCCTGTGACCATCTGTTGTAATCTCCATAAATCATAAACCGAACAGCAGGAAGAAGTTGTGGAGGGTTTTTTTCCACATTTATAGGAACTTTTTGATTTTTTAACTAATCCAACTGACCTCCAGAGCTCCAGACTTCATGTTCTTTTAAAACTTAAATTATCCAGAAGAACATAGAAAAGGAGGTTGTAGAAAACTGGCACGGACCCAAAAAAAAGCAGACTCAAAAGCATGTGTTTGCTTTGTGCCCTATAGATTTCAGAGCTGGACCGTGTACCCCTCATTATCACTGTACAGCACATAAAATCAAGCTGGATGGAGCACAAACATCAGCAGAGTAATCGGCCAGGTCAACGCAGAAACAGCATTACTTTACCTACAGAGGGAGACGACCTTTCTCCTTTCTGATTGCTGCTCCATACTCAATCGCTTTGAAACTTGTCAAATCGACCCATAGGTCATTTGAAATTCTCAATCCCCTTCTCTTCATAGCAATCTTTGATTGCGTGAAGATGTGACAGCTGTTGGGTATGAAATCAATAGGGGCATGGCACTGCACTTTAGTTCAGTTTACCTGCTTGTAAACAGCACCTAGTGCTGCAGATGTTCAAACACAGAGAAGCCCCCCCTTCTTAAACACCAACCCCCCCTCCCCCACCCCAGAAAACCGCAATCTCCTCCACTCCCTCAATTTCACCTCAGAAAAATCTTAACGTTTCACAGTTTATCTCCTATTATAAGCTATCTGTAGGAGAGAAGAAGAAGAAAAAAAACACACAAACAAATTACACTGGCATTTGAGGCGGGCTTGCGGCGGATGAGAGGGTCGAACGGCGGGATAAGCTGATGATGACTAAGTTGGCTTTTAATGCGAGTGGTAGGAGGAAAGATAAATTCCTCCCTCCCTGCTTCACAGGCCCGATAGTCCTTGAGTGAGCATCTCCCTCCTTCAGAGGAAGACAGAGAGTGCAGAGGGGGAAGCGAGAGGGGGAGGGGCAGAAATAGGCAGAGATTAAAAGCAGATATTCCGATCGTCTTTCCCAGGAGCTTGTGAGATGTCTAGGGAAAGCTCAAGGCTTTGGAAATTATTAGGGATATCTGATGTATGAAAATCACATCCATTTTTCATTTGCCCCCTGCGTCTTTATCTTAGGAGAGGAGCTATTCATTCTCATTTCTCAATCAATAAGTCATTACGCTGGATAAACTTTGGTCATTTGTTATATTTTTTCCTGCCATCTGGAGGTGTTCTCTTAAGCAGATTGTTCCACTTTAAATTTAATGTTGTGTTGGGGCGGTGACACTTTGTTTTAATGTCTGCTTATAAACTATAAATAAATCATTATTTGTTTGTTAACCATTAGTACACTGCTTGTAATTCAGTAGCTATATTTCATGTATGGATGAAACATGAGTAAATGCATATGTAAAGGTTGTTGTTCATGATTTATAAGTAATTACAATTCCTTAATAAACCATTTATAACTGTACTTATGGTTAATAAAGTATTGCATAATGATTTATTTATAGTTAATAATAAAATAAAAAACAAAGAGTTACTCATTTTATAAAATACAAATCCACAGGGTTGCTGGGTCTTCCATTCTGTTACAGGTATAGTGTCTCCCATCTTCAGACTGTCCAGACAATTGAATTTGCGTATTTGTGGTTGTATGCAAAGCATTTTTCCTATTTTCAAAACAAAGTTATTGTCAAATAATTGCATGACCAACCACCCTTGAATTAACTCTGACAACTTAAAACCATGAAGAAATGAGCAGAAAGCTAATTACGACCTTCTGTGCTCATGTTGATAATATTTGAGCTGTTTCCAATTTTTCTCTGTTTTTGTTGTTGTATTTGCCATTGTCTCACATTCATGGTTGCTGGTTTTTTTACCTGTAGGGGCAACATTATCAACCAAAGGCTCTGTGTTGCAATTTCATTATTATAATCATCATTATTATGATTCTGTTTTTTTTTTTGTAAAATCCTTATGGTGTGGTTGGTTGATACAACACACAAATGTGTAAGGGGGGTTGGGGTGGGGGGGTCTGAGGAGAAAACGGGGTATGCAGCCGGCCTTGAAATGCCTTTGCTGGTGTAATTTGCGCTGGAGGACAGAGGCGGGGATTGGAGACGCATTAACGGAGGTCCTGATGGCGGTGGCCAGTGCTGAAGACCCCCCCCCCACCCCCCCAGCCCGGGGTGGTGGTGGGGGGGGGGGGGGGGCGGTAGGGGATTATAGAGTCATCTGGAAGCTAATCATCAGTTATGAAAGACAAGGCCTGAGAATGACTGTGCCCTGAGGGAGGCTGCGGAGAGAATATTAAACAGGGTTTGGGCGGGGGGGGCAGGGCACAGACCGGCTGAGGACGGGCTGGGGCGATGGTGCGCCCTTAGCCGAATGATGTGCAGGAAACGTGAGCCAACTCTGAAACTGGTGCACAGTGCAGACGCTATAGGGGCAGTAAGGAAGGATACCTCTGTGCTGGAGGCCTGTGCTCCGGGCCCCGGGCTCCGGCCTGTCTTCCCTCTGCTCACAGCATGAGAGCCATAAATGGGAGCTTGATCTCACCTGACCTACCTGGTCATGAAGGTTAATGATTTTTGTTTTTATTTTTTCCCTCCAAAACTGGGGGCCAGGGGGTTGATCTTGAAGGATGAAACCGATGTGACCCCCCTATGATAAGACCTCGCTTCCTGGGTCATGTGTTAACCTCTCTGCCAATTTAACCACCGGAAACGTCTTCTCATAAAGCCATTCGTCCTGCATTCGGTTCACTCAGTGTCTCCCATGTTTCCATGGAAAAGTTTCTCTTGTCCGCAGGTCATTAGCTGCAGAGTCATCATTACCTCAGATGTGTGCCTGTTCCACAGCAGGAGCTCCTGTTCCCAGCTTATTTTAAAAAGCACTGGACAAGTCCGATCGTTCAGCTTGACTGCAAAGCACTTTGATAGCGTAGCGCAGCTAATGATGTACAGAGGCTCCCGGGTCAGCCACTCTGAGCGTGCCCGAGCCTCCAGCTGCCATTTTAAATTTGACCTTTTTTTTATGTGGTTCTGAGAGCCGTTCTCACTGCTCTCAAATGACTGCGTTTCAGCTCAGACTTCACCCAGCGCAGGAGCTGAATCACTTTAAAATGATGGCCATGGATTCACGCTTTCTCTACAAGATGTGTCTCTTGTATTTTACGTTATTCTGCTACAAATGCTGAAAGAGGTACATGGAAGCAGCGTTCATACTCACACGCGCAGATTATCACCAATGCTGTCTAAGGAATGCATAATTAATTCTAACACATACATTAATGGTTCCACTGTTTGACAGAGAATGGAAAGTTGCACTCATGTGTGGTAAGTATTTGCGCCAGTGCAGACACTAAATCTGGAGTCCTTGTTCTCTCTATAGGACAAGTGTCTTTCTGGAATTATTTAGACTTTTTCCCTTTTCATGCCCCAATGGCTGCTTTCTTTTTACTTATTTATTTTTCATAATGTGTTTCGAGGCAAATTCTAATCCCATTCTGCACATAATTAAATACCTACCAAGCCAGAAATTGCCAATAAATAAACAAACAGGAGAAATCAAATGAACAATCACGAAAGACAAGACTACATTTGAGCAAATCCATGAAATAGTCCTCGGGGTTATGATTATTGACAGCTGCGCTTTTTTTCGAGGCTCTGCGATTTGGACCGCTGCATTCCTTTGGAGATCTCGTAGCTGCAGTCGGGCAGAAGCCGCCTCCAGACTGCCAATATACAATAAATTGTCCTAAGTAACACGGACGTGATGACAAACGCCGCGCCAAAACCCACCGCACTCCGTTTGTTTATTCAGGTAGCGCTTTACAGCACTACAAAAACCCCCCAGGTGAAACCGTCTGTCTGGAGCGCCATGAAAATGATCCAGTCATGGCAGGTTAATGCACACCTATTCTTTTACCTGTGACTGGGGTTTTAGACAATGTGCCTGGTACAGACACAAACAACACGAGGTAGCATAAAAACAGCCAGACATGGATGTAAGAACTGTGAAAGAGGTGTTGAGGGAGAGCCCAGGGATTGGTCTGAGGATGACAGCGGGTTATTGTGTGGATACGGGTGGATCCTGCTCGACTCCACTTAGTTGGTGATGGACAGCGACGGGGGTGGGGGTGGGGGGCGGTGGGACGGTACACAGCAGGACTCAAGGCATAGAAATGACACGTGGGCACCAGCGATTATTCAGGAGCAATTAGGACTCGGGGGGGGGGGGGGGGGGGGGGGCAAACTCCTCTCCTCTGTCAGAGCATTATACACTCTTAATCTACCGCAGTGGGGCTCCCTAGAGACCTGCCACCAGGGACAGAGCTCAAAGTTTGCTCACCGCTTGCTCTCTCTCTGTGCACTTAAAGTGATAGTGAGGCACGACTCTGGAGAGAGGAAGTGCCTTTATCGCGTGGTGCATGGCTGTATGAGGCAGAGCCTGCTAGTATCATTCTCTGTGATGCATCTCACTCTCATACTGCCAAAATAACACGCCAGTGTTGGAGAAAGCAGGGTGGGTATTTGTGGTAAGAGAGAAGACGACTGGGGCCAAGAGAGGTCATGGTAGGAAAATTATTCAACAATGGGAAATATGATGTTTGCAGGCAGTTTTTTTATTCATGAGGCGTCCAAGAGAAAGTTCTGGAAAATGTATTACAGAACTACAACCGCAGTGTTGACTTACACCAAAAATGAGTTATTTACAGAGAAAGAGAAAGACTTTGCTCTCTCTCTCTCTCTCTCTCTCTCTCTCTCTCTAACACACACCACACACAGCCTTGGTCTCCCAGAGGTGGAAGTGTTAGCCAATGTTCTGCAAAACATGTCCCTTGACCCCTGACCCCTGACCCCTGAGCTCTGCTGTAATCCGGTAGCCCCTGCTAAACAGTGAATGTGATCTGAGGCCCGATAGATAGACCGGCAGAGCTCAGGGGTGTCAGGCAGCTGTTTAAGTGGAGAGCAGCTGAGGTTTAAATGACTTCAATGGCCTTTGCCCACTGAGCCAGACTCAGCTGGCACAGGGTGCAAACTCAGGGTGTCTGGCTAAGGCGAGAAATTCTGCCAAATTCAACCTGGCCTCCACGCTCCTCTGTGACTCTGTCTGCACTACAGTAAATACTGGGGCAGGCCTGTACACAAGGTAAATAACACGGTTGCTATGATTGCATGGTGTTACACTGTTATATTGTTGGGTGTCAGGCATAACCCTGTGTATAATCACATTGGTTTACAAAAAAAAAAATAATGTGAGCCTCTCTGGGACTTTCATATGTGGATTGTTTTTACTTTTGAGCTGTCAGTGGTGTTAGATGCACCAAAAAAACCCAATGCAAAGAAACACCAAAACCCTGTTGAGCCTATACCAGCGTCATTATTTTTTAATATCAGAAAAGAATAAAAAAGTAAACACAAATCCAGCTCCCTGTCTCTTTCTGAACAGAGAAATAAAAACAGAGTTTAATAAATACGGAGATTCGTCCCAGCCTGTCTAGGAGCAGATGACCACTTTCATGAGCTACCAGACGTTTACACAGCAGATCGCTGTCCAGTCAAAGGGAGCGCCAACATCAAAACACCCGTCACCCCATCCCAGTGTGCGCCCCACTCAAACAGGACTCTCTCCAAAGAAATAAGATGTCCCCTGGCATGGTACCCCATTAAATTCTGTACGAGCTCACAAATTTGCCAGTAGCTGGAAAAGTCAAAGTTTTCTTTCAGTGCGCCGAAACTTTACTGTGAGGTTTATGAGTTCTATCAGCCGCGGCTGCAACCAGACTTAAAGAAGCAAAGCAGCGTTAATGAAAACCCAGTAGCTTGTGGAGGCTTTTCAGCAGAGATTCTCTTCAGCGAGTGGTGCTGGTAACGCCTGAGGTCGGAAACACAGAATATCAATTATTCAGCCTGTGAGAGATAAGTTGAGGTCCGGGAGAGGGTCGGGGGGGTAACACAGGCCACCTGCGCGGGGAGGAAAGGTGTGGAACACGAGCAAGGCCCCGGGCATCTCAAAAGCACTCTGCTGGCCTTGTCCTTTTCATCTGTTTTTAATTGGCTGAATCCCCGCTCGCCACCCCGCCCCTCCTGATGCGAAGCTCCGGCCAGGATCTTGACCCGCGCGGTTATGTAGGCGCTGTGCAAACAAGCAACGGCAGAGGCCTGCTCCCCCCCCCCCCCCCCCCCCCCGCTCCACGGGGCGAGTCCTGGATCTTTCATTCTCATTTCCAATCGCTCGCCGGTAACGATCTGGGGAGGCCGCAGAAGCCCGGGGCACCACAAACAGAGGAGGCGGCCAGGGAGCTCGCCTTTAGCCTCACAGTTAACCCCGAGCCCTGCTATTTTTTAACATTTGCATATGCCAACTGTAAGCCATTGCCCCAATCTCAAAGCTAATCTCCAATCTGGTTTAATTAATCATTAGGGTTATATAATGCACAGTTTACAAAAGTCATGCCCCCGCGTTAAGCCAAACAGAATGAGCTGCGTTAAGCCAAACAGAGGGGGAGCCCTGCAGAGGAACCTGAAAGGTTGGTAGTCATGGAAAGTGGCTTCAGGAACATTATCATAACTGCTCAGAGGTGAGTTCTCTCCTTCTCACATTTGTGCCTCACCTGCTGCCACTGAGCCAGCCCAGTTTCTCTCACATGATAGAAGTGGTTCTATAGGGGAAAAAACCAAGAGCCCCCCCCCCCCCCCGGCACAGGAGCTTTCCATATGCGGAATTTTAATAGTCCATCTTCTCCATCATACAGTAAATCATGAACAAAAACATCTGTAACGTGCGTAAGTAGTGTCCGGTGGGAATGTCGCTTTTGTTGTTAAAAAAAGAAGGGCAGAGGCAAGGGCTGTACGACACATGGCCGAGACGCTGTTTTATTTTCACACATCTGAGATGGCTCGTCATTGACCACAGGGCACTGAGATAAAACAGCATCTGATGTTACTCAGACTACAGATGTGCAAAAAACACAAATGTGAGATCAGCACAAAAAGCATAAACACTTTGCCCTCTTATTCCACCCATATAAACATTCTTAAGAAACAGTTTTGGCGCAATGTTAATCTCGTCCAAAAGATTTTAGCACTGTTCCTGTAAGCAAAAAAAAAAATATGTGTCTATATACCAATTCTGTAATATCAGAAAAAGATGCATGACCACACAAGACTGCAAGACGTTCTAGAACATTCTGGCAGACAATGGCTGATAACAGTAATTAGCAGCATTAGTATGCTAATAATCATATTGTTTAATGTTGTGGACTACTTTTCTCAGTGCGAGTCTATTTATGGCCATTGATCTGTGTGCACTCCTGGGAGAATAAATATAGTAAGCTTTCCTCATGAGTTGCTTTAATAGGGACGCTGGGCAGAGAATTGAAAGAATGAAGCTCATTATTTGTAATTATTTTTATTTTCATTTTCACCACAGACTGTTTTAATTGTGTGGGAAGACCGATGCTGATGAGATGTACTGTTATCGGGTTTGACCCTTTCACCAGACGAGCCCACGCCCCCCGCCGCCCACACCTCGCAAACGCTTTCCCCACCCCTTCCCATAGTGTGTCGCTGCAGGAGTCCCACACATCGCACCTGGAGGTGAGGGGGAGGAAGGTGGAAGGCGTCTGGTTCACGTTTGGCACTAAGCGAAGGAAATCGATCCTTCATCAGCTCTCTGCAGGCGGTGAGGAACTGTTCAGAGAGTGAGGCAGAGGAGAGGAGAGGAGAGGAGAGGGGAAAGAGAGATAAAAATCCATACGCCGCTCTTTATTTCTACATGTGTTTACAAGCCCTCGCCCTGCCCACAGAGTCAGCAGCTGTGAGGGATGAGAGGACGAGGCGGAGCGCGTCTGACCCAGGCGGCCGCGGCGAAGCGTTTGTCAGAGATGGCTGCGGGCCGCGCTATCTTCTCTGAGCACAGAGCTGCGGGCCCACATTGAAGCCGACAGTAAAGGACATCAAAAGAGGAAGAGTAAAAAAAAAATGAAAATAATAAAAACAAAACAAATCAGAAAACTTTATCTGATTCGATAGAGGAGTGAGTCACACTGTGCGCTGCAGCTAGGGGGCAGCGTTCTCTTTTAGGTCAGGTCCCATTAATCCATGGCGTAAGTGGACGCCAGTGCGCTATGCGGCGAAATACCTCCAACTCCCGCCCCTTAGCCTCCGGCACCGCCCCTAAGCCTCTGTCTCCGTCCTGCACCCTCTCCACAGACAGGCCAGGTCTGTGTGTCTTTCACAGGGAGCACCAAACAGCAGTGGCAGTGCATTCATAACCATAAACATAACACCAAACATTTAAAAAAACGTTTTTAAAACAAATTTAACTGTTCATGTCTGTGGATAATAAATGAAGCAAACCTTCCCTCATGAGGGGGTTTGCTCTCACCGCCAGAGGTCCAGCCTCATCCACCACCGGACATGATTATACCCGAAACTGACCTTGCTGCTGACAGATAACTGTGCACGCACACACACTCACACACACACACACACACACACACACACACACACACACACACACACACACACACACACACACACACACACACACACACACACACACACACACACACACACACACACACACACACACACACACACTCACACACACACACACACACACACACACACACACACACACACACACACACACACACACACACACACACACTCTCACACACACACACTCTCACACACACACACACACAGTGAGGAAAAAATCCACATAGAACAAAAGCCCAGAGCTCAAGCCTCAAACAGCTGCCTGTGACCCGGGAGCAGGCCTGTTGGTAAACATTTAGACTTCTGCAGAAATGTAGGTCTGGAGCTCATCTCTCTCTCTCTCTCCCTCGCTCCCTCCCTCTCTCTCTCCCTCTCTCTCCATCCCTCCTGGAGGTGTTTGTGAGCACACACACAGCAGTGCTGTAGACAGGGGGCATGGCCTGGCAGGATAACTGCCCCCATCTCCCGCTGAGCCTGAGAGTGCCTCCCTGAGGACAGTGCATGGGGATAACTTTGAGACAAATGTGACTCCGCAAACGCAAACACACCCACACACACACACACACACACACACACACATGCATGCCCATATGCTCTCACACACACACGTGCACTCAATCACACAGGCACACAAGCACACACTCATGCACACACACATGCACACACATACACACACACATGCACACATGCATGCATCCACACACAAACATACGCATACACACGCATGCACCCACACACAAATATACGCACACACACACATGCACCCACACACAAACATACGCACACACACGCATGCACCCACACACAAACATACGCATACACACGCATTCACCCACACACAAACATACGCACACACACGCATGCACCCACACACAAATATACGCACACACACACATGCACCCACACACAAACATACGCATACACACGCATGCACGCACACACAAACATACGCATACACATGCATTCACCCACACACAAACATAGGCATACACACAGCCTGCGACACACACACACATACACACACAAACATAGGCATACACACAGCCTGTGACACACACACACATACACACAGCCTGTGACACACACACACATACACACACAAACATAGGCATACACACAGCCTGTGACACACACACACATACACACAGCCTGTGACACACACACACATCCACACACAAACATACGCATACACACGCATGCACGCACACACAAACATACGCATACACACGCATGCACCCACACGCAAACATACGCTTACACACGCATGCACGCACACACAAACATACGCATACACACGCATGCACCCACACGCAAACATACGCTTACACACGCATGCACCCACACACAAACATACGAATACACACAGCCTGCAGGACACACATACACACGCATGCACCCACACACAAACATACGAATACACACAGCCTGCAGGACACACATACACACGCATGCACCCACACACAAACATACGAATACACACAGCCTGCAGGACACACATACACATGCATGCACCCACACACAAACATACGAATACACACAGCCTGCAGGACACACATACACATGCATGCACCCACACACAAACATACGAATACACACAGCCTGCAGGACACACATACACACGCATGCACCCACACACAAACATACGAATACACACAGCCTGCAGGACACACATACACACGCATGCACCCACACACAAACATACGTATACACACTTCCTGCAGGACACACATACACATGCATGCACCCACACACAAACATACGAATACACACAGCCTGCAGGACACACATACACATGCATGCACCCACACACAAACATACGAATACACACAGCCTGCAGGACACACATACACACGCATGCACCCACACACAAACATACGAATACACACAGCCTGCAGGACACACATACACACGCATGCACCCACACACAAACATACGAATACACACAGCCTGCAGGACACACATACACACGCATGCACCCACACACAAACATACGAATACACACAGCCTGCAGGACACACATACACACGCATGCACCCACACACAAACATACGAATACACACAGCCTGCAGGACACACATACACACGCATGCACCCACACACAAACATACGTATATACACTTCCTGCAGGACACACATACACATGCATGCACCCACACACAAACATACGAATACACACAGCCTGCAGGACACACATACACATGCATGCACCCACACACAAACATACGTATATACACTTCCTGCAGGACACACATACACATGCATGCACCCACACACAAACATACGAATACACACAGCCTGCAAGACACACATACACACACATGCACCCACACACAAACATACGAATACACACAGCCTGCAGGACACACATACACATGCATGCACCCACACACAAACATACGTATATACACTTCCTGCAGGACACACATACACATGCATGCACCCACACACAAACATATGCATACACGCAGCCTGCGGGACACACATACACACACATGCACCCACACACAAACATACGTATATACACTTCCTGCAGGACACACATACACATGCATGCACCCACACACAAACATACGAATACACGCAGCCTGCAGGACACACATACACATGCATGCACCCACACACAAACATACGAATACACACAGCCTGCAGGACACACATACACACGCATGCACCCACACACAAACATACGAATACACACAGCCTGCAGGACACACATACACACGCATGCACCCACACACAAACATACGTATATACACTTCCTGCAGGACACACATACACATGCATGCACCCACACACAAACATACGAATACACACAGCCTGCAGGACACACATACACATGCATGCACCCACACACAAACATACGTATATACACTTCCTGCAGGACACACATACACATGCATGCACCCACACACAAACATACGAATACACACAGCCTGCAGGACACACATACACACGCATGCACCCACACACAAACATACGAATACACACAGCCTGCAGGACACACATACACATGCATGCACCCACACACAAACATACGTATATACACTTCCTGCAGGACACACATACACATGCATGCACCCACACACAAACATACGAATACACACAGCCTGCAGGACACACATACACACGCATGCACCCACACACAAACATACGAATACACGCAGCCTGCAGGACACACATACACATGCATGCACCCACACACAAACATACGTATATACACTTCCTGCAGGACACACATACACATGCATGCACCCACACACAAACATACGAATACACACAGCCTGCAGGACACACATACACACACATGCACCCACACACAAACATACGAATACACACAGCCTGCAGGACACACATACACATGCATGCACCCACACACAAACATACGTATATACACTTCCTGCAGGACACACATACACATGCATGCACCCACACACAAACATACGAATACACACAGCCTGCAGGACACACATACACACACATGCACCCACACACAAACATACGAATACACACAGCCTGCAGGACACACATACACATGCATGCACCCACACACAAACATACGAATACACGCAGCCTGCGGGACACACATACATACACACACAAACATACGCATACACACGCATGCACCCACACGCAAACATACGCTTACACACGCATGCACCCACACACAAACATACGAATACACACAGCCTGCAGGACACACATACACATGCATGCACCCACACGCAAACATACGCTCACACACGCATGCACCCACACACAAACATACGAATACACACAGCCTGCAGGACACACATACACATGCATGCACCCACACACAAACATACGAATACACACAGCCTGCAGGACACACATACACATGCATGCACCCACACACAAACATACGAATACACACAGCCTGCAGGACACACATACACACGCATGCACCCACACACAAACATACGAATACACACAGCCTGCAGGACACACATACACACGCATGCACCCACACACAAACATACGTATATACACTTCCTGCAGGACACACATACACATGCATGCACCCACACACAAACATACGAATACACACAGCCTGCAGGACACACATACACATGCATGCACCCACACACAAACATACGAATACACACAGCCTGCAGGACACACATACACACGCATGCACCCACACACAAACATACGAATACACACAGCCTGCAGGACACACATACACACGCATGCACCCACACACAAACATACGAATACACACAGCCTGCAGGACACACATACACACGCATGCACCCACACACAAACATACGAATACACACAGCCTGCAGGACACACATACACACGCATGCACCCACACACAAACATACGAATACACACAGCCTGCAGGACACACATACACACGCATGCACCCACACACAAACATACGTATATACACTTCCTGCAGGACACACATACACATGCATGCACCCACACACAAACATACGAATACACACAGCCTGCAGGACACACATACACATGCATGCACCCACACACAAACATACGTATATACACTTCCTGCAGGACACACATACACATGCATGCACCCACACACAAACATACGAATACACACAGCCTGCAGGACACACATACACACACATGCACCCACACACAAACATACGAATACACACAGCCTGCAGGACACACATACACATGCATGCACCCACACACAAACATACGTATATACACTTCCTGCAGGACACACATACACATGCATGCACCCACACACAAACATATGCATACACGCAGCCTGCGGGACACACATACACACACATGCACCCACACACAAACATACGTATATACACTTCCTGCAGGACACACATACACATGCATGCACCCACACACAAACATACGAATACACGCAGCCTGCAGGACACACATACACATGCATGCACCCACACACAAACATACGAATACACACAGCCTGCAGGACACACATACACACGCATGCACCCACACACAAACATACGAATACACACAGCCTGCAGGACACACATACACACGCATGCACCCACACACAAACATACGTATATACACTTCCTGCAGGACACACATACACATGCATGCACCCACACACAAACATACGAATACACACAGCCTGCAGGACACACATACACATGCATGCACCCACACACAAACATACGTATATACACTTCCTGCAGGACACACATACACATGCATGCACCCACACACAAACATACGAATACACACAGCCTGCAGGACACACATACACACACATGCACCCACACACAAACATACGAATACACACAGCCTGCAGGACACACATACACATGCATGCACCCACACACAAACATACGTATATACACTTCCTGCAGGACACACATACACATGCATGCACCCACACACAAACATACGAATACACACAGCCTGCAGGACACACATACACACGCATGCACCCACACACAAACATACGAATACACACAGCCTGCAGGACACACATACACATGCATGCACCCACACACAAACATACGTATATACACTTCCTGCAGGACACACATACACATGCATGCACCCACACACAAACATACGAATACACACAGCCTGCAGGACACACATACACACACATGCACCCACACACAAACATACGAATACACACAGCCTGCAGGACACACATACACATGCATGCACCCACACACAAACATACGTATACACACTTCCTGCAGGACACACATACACATGCATGCACCCACACACAAACATACGAATACACACAGCCTGCAGGACACACATACACACACATGCACCCACACACAAACATACGAATACACACAGCCTGCAGGACACACATACACACACATGCACCCACACACAAACATACGAATACACACAGCCTGCAGGACACACATACACATGCATGCACCCACACACAAACATACGAATACACACAGCCTGCAGGACACACATACACATGCATGCACCCACACACAAACATACGAATACACACAGCCTGCAGGACACACATACACACACACACAAACATAGGCATACACACAGCCTGCAGACACACACACACACATACACACAGCCTGTGACACACACACACATACACGCAGCCTGTGGGACGCACACACACACTCACAGACAGACAGGAGTGGGAATCTCTCTGTACCTCTGTCTCCCCTGGTGCAGGTCTGGATGAAAGTGTCAACAGGTGCAGATTATTGAGGTCACAAGGACAGGTAGGACAAGAACACCCAGCCTGCATGCCTCTACGCCCAGGGCCCCTTACCGCCACGCAGCCTCCCTTCGTGCCATTAGCATCCAGCAGCTAATTCACTCATTACTCTCAAGTAATACAACTTGTGCACCGTTCACAGAGCTACCTAATAAGTTCCATTAACACATTCAACGAAGGATGGCCTGGCCAGCGGCCAGCTCGTACTGGCAGCACTGACACGCAACATGAAAGCTTTCCACAGGGTGCTCTCTCCTTTGTCTTTTCCCTTGTTCACTCTTTTGTAATAAAAGGAGAAAGGAGGGGGTTTGGGGGGGTGGATGTGGGGGGGTTAGACACTGCGGAGAAAAACTGCCTTTGTTCTATTTTTGTGCCAATTCAATGGGGCTGCCATCCCTCGGTGATTTCGGTTTTGGTGAACAACACCCCTTGTTAGATTAAAGCTTTGGTTCATGTGTACCCGTGACAGCAGCGATGCTGTTCGAGTCGCAGCGTTCTGTTTGTGCACTCCTTGGGCTGTTTACTCCTGCTGAAACAGTTACGATGGAGGAGGAAAACATGAACCATTGTCAAAGCAAATCAGCTCAGAAAGACGCACCCCTTTACCAGAGTGGGGTTCGCTCATTATGGGGTATTTCAGTGTGTGAACTATGCTTTTGGGGGTGCCCCCTTTTTTTACTGGGGGCGTGGGGGGGGGGGGCACTTGCACTTCTCATCAAGCTAACATTTGCAGTAGAAGACGCCTTTGGCTCTGGTTGCTCTTCAGAGTCGATTGGCTTAGATTTTTTTGGTAAATACACAATTTGCAAGTAAGCTTCCCTGTTTTCTTTCTGACATATCTGTGTGCTGACTACAAAACAGGGAAATGAATAAGGGCGATTCGGTACGGTGTCTGAGTGGGACTAAGAAAGTTTGTTTTTTTTCTGATCTTTGAGTTAAAGTGAGAGGAGTTCATGATATTGCGCCGCCATGCTTCGACGGTGATGGAGAGAATAGCATGCATGCCGCTATCTTTATTAAAGTGATGAAAGTCATGCTGAATCACCCTCATGCATGACTCATACATCAGTAATAGCCTAATTTTACGCATGATTTATGATGATGAAGATACGGAAAATAGAAATGCATGCCAAAAACAGCATATTGTTGATATTTTAGAGACCCCCCCCAAAAAAAAAATCACAAATCATGTTTTCAGGGGAGCTCATGTCTTATTAAGAGGAGCCGAGCTCCCCCTGGCTCCCCTTTAGTTCACACCCTGCTGTATTTCTTTCATGAACAGGATGAAGGGGGGTGAGGAAGAGGAGGGTTCAACACTGGCTGGGATACAGAGGGATTTTTCTGAACAACACAACACCCTATAACCTCCGCTGACCCCGCCCATATCTCTCTGATAGGCTGGCGTACAGCGCGGCCCTCAGGCACACTCAGTGGGCGTAGTCCAGGCTTTATCTCCATTGACATTATTTGAGAAGCTCAGACTTATAGATTTTTCGTGAGAGAGTGTGTGGGTGAGCTAAACCCCCTTTTTGTCCTGGAGAATACCTCACACCAGGCAGAGGCAAGAATCTCAGAGCTAATGAACTTCTCTTTGCTGTGCATTGCAGAAGACATTCACAGTGGGGATGGGGGGAAGGCAAGCACTGAAACATTGAAATGAGCAGAATGAGAGTGGGTTGGGATGAGACTGGGTGTTGCAAGCACAAAGAACAAAACACTGGGTTTACTGCTGGATTTTGCCCCATGAATAAATAAAATTAAACACAAAAATCAAAGACCCCAGCTGTGTTGGTGCCGTTGAAAATCCAAAAGTTCACACATTCTGTGTTTGTTGTGGATTTTCAGGTTTTCCAGCACGGATTTAAGTTGCGAGCTCCGTCTGGAGCTTACCTGTCTGAGTGTGTGACACAACGCTCTCTCCCTCTCTGAGCTTGCTGTCGCATGGCGGTGAAACCCCAGAGCTGCTGCCCTCCTCACCGAGCGGTTCTGGCGGCTAAGGCTGGGGCGGGGCTCATGTGTGGCCCCGCTTTTCTTTGGAAAGTCCGCCAAAGGAAATGAGGTAATTAGAGTTTCACGCAAACACTCCCTCAACACAGCAGACAGACAGGAATGTGAATCAGCACATCGCCAAATAAAATTATTTCGCGTCTGAGGGATGTGGCGCTAACGCGTGCAATCGTGGATTCCTCTGATGTTTTTCCACGTGAAAATGATGCGTCATTATGTGCTCGGGTTCGTCTCAGCTGCTTTTCACTTTCCCGCTAATTTGAAGATTTTCTTTTGTGGGAGGTGATTTCATTCTGAGAGTGTTCAGAACTACTCCCCCTATTAATTTACAAGGACAGTGATGAAATAAGAAGAAATGATAAAGGGAATTTTCTTTGGCTTTTACATTTCTCAGTTGTATCGTATTTTCTGCTTAAATTGTACTCCCAGTCTCCTGCAATCAAGAGGAACAACAAACGGGCTGGATGGTTTTTCTTTACCTCGGCCCGTAGCCCACCTCTCCCTGTAGGTGAAGCCTGAACTCTGACGGTTGCTTCATTAGCGGCCGGGATCTGCGCCGCGCTTACTTTGATGTCCGCGCTCACGTCTGAGCGCGACGGCAGCAGCGCTCTCAGCTGCGCGCGTTCCTCACGACCACGACATCCCTCCTGCGATTTTTAATTGTCCGCCCACCTCTCTCCAAAGACAGCAGGGACCTGGGCCACCTCTCCGTATCTATTTATCTCCGCTCCACTCACACGAAGCACGTCCTGCTTCTCCCGATTTTCTTTTATCATTTGATTGCCTAAAGGCAATCGTCTAAAATGAAAACTCGCACAAGACAGAAATGTTAATAAACACCCAAAAGCATTTCTTGTTTCTAAAGAATGACAAAGCTACAGCAAGGGGTTAGGAGATGCAAGCACAGAGAATTCAGGAGTGAAAATGAAAGTAGCCATCTTTTTTTCCAAAAAGTGATGATTATGAGCATCAGAAGAAAGTATATTTTGTCCTTAACTTTAAATAACAAATTAAATGAAGTTTTAAATTTGTTACAAATAATAATACATTCAGTAGTATTTATTATACCAGCCCAAACGTATTAACACACAGGGCATGCAGTATACATCATCCACACAGTACTAACGCTGTTAATGAAAATTAATTCAACTCTAGCTTTCACTTTAGCTGAATCAGGCCTCAGACAAAAAATTTCCCGAGTTTGTCTTAGTAAAGCCAAACTCAACAAAAAGCCGTCCAGTGCATTAATATGTAGATATGTAAAACAGTAGTTGTGGCAAACAGAAAGGAAGAGCAAAATATCAAAACAACCTTACTTTTACTGACATTGTTATCGTGACAGCACTGTAAAATGGTACAATGAAACACACAGAATGTCTCTGTGGAACAGCACAGGATTAGATGACATGCATGGCAATACTTCCATTTTTTCATTTAGCTT
>JAFBMS010000149.1:280000-312500 GCA_019788955.1 Albula glossodonta
AGGTGCCCTTTAGCAGAAGACGGAGCTCTGACCTCCATGCTAGGACACAACATGTGGAGAGGGTGTTGATTGGGTGAAAAGCCCCCACCCCGCTGTGGGTCTCTCCCCCTCTCCCCCCCTCCCCGCTGATAAGACTGTGTGAATTACACAGCTTTGGAAGGTGACTGTGCTGCTGGGTGACTGAGATTTCCAGCTGCGAGCCTGTGGACAGGTTCCCCACTGCGCTGAAGAAAAAACCTGCAATGACTTTTAAACCCATGGGGCTTCACCACCTGAATCTTTCACACACCTACAGTTTTTACTGCCAATGTTCTGCATCCAGAATTAAAGGAGAGAAGAGAAGGGTTTTGTGTGTGTGTGTGTGTGTGTGTGTCTGTGTATGTGTGTGTGTGTGTGTTTGCGTGTGTGCCTATGTGTGTACATGTGTGTGTGTTTGTTTGTGTGTGTGTGTGTGTGTGTACACGCATGAATATGTGTGAGCATGTGTGTGTGCATGTGTGTGTGTGTACACCCATGCATATGTGTGTGCATTTGTGTGTGTTTGTGTCTGTATTAGCCGTCCGTCTGCATGTGTGTGTTTTGAGGCCTGGCTTGTGAGCTCAGCCAAGCTGTCAGGATAGTGAATATAATTTGTGACCTGAAGAGAGGTTACTCCTCCACGGCCAGATTTTACAATCTGAAGTCAAAGGTCACCGTCAATGTAATGTTTGCTGAAATGCTGTCTTCTTGTTTTTCCCGTCTTGTCAAATGGTCGCGCTATGCTTATGCACTAGTGCTTTTAATGCGTTCCCTCGCATGCTTCACACATAGTCGGTTTGGGAACAGTATCTCAGTAATGTTTACTTGAATGTGTGATTTCTGGCTCATGAAAATGAAGCCGACAGCACAGTAGTCAGGAGTACAGAGGAAGGCTACGGGGGAACCGTACATTATTCATGCTACCAGCCTGCCCCCTGTTGGCTGGAAGAGGCAGTGCACCTTAGACCTTCCCCCCATGCCAAGATGTATCATGAAGTTGAATCTCGTTTGTTAACGCATGCAACCTGTTATGGTCTGAATGATCGTTACCTTTCAGTCAGCTCTCAGGATCAGAAGCGTGGACTTACTCTTCGAATAGAGAAAACGTATTACCCAGAATTCCCTGCTGTGCTGCGGCGTTAGCGGTTGGCAGCAGAGCAGCATGCCCCAGGACAATCCTGGGACATTATTTTCTGTTTTGTTAAACTCATTAATCACCTTCCAGCTAAGTACATAAGAAATGAATCATAATTAAATGGTTTTGAAAGACTGATGGACATTTGTTTTCTGGATATTCGACGCCATCTGCTCTTTCCTTCCGTCTGTTGCAAAATGCGCCTGATGATTGGCGTGAAGGCCTGCCCTGGAGGAACTCCTTTTGCCGTTTTTCATTATTCATGAGTTAAAAAAAAAACAACTTTGTGCTCTGCAGTTTAGACATGCAAGGATTCAGCTTATTCAGATGTCCATATGCTTAATCAGAAAACTTCTATAGAAAAACATCTGCAGCAGTGTGTGTGTGTGTGTGTGTGTGTGTGAGGGGGGAACAGAACAACAGATTGCATACAGAGAGAGAGAGAGAGTTGGTTTACAAGCAAAAGCAGCATCAGCAGAAAATACACTTCCGTTATCTATCATACATATGAGCAAACATTGTCCAATAGAATAACTGGTTATTAATTTGTAAATGCACCTGCACGATGTTGGAATCCTATTACATACTGCAGCAACTGTTTGTACAGCAAAAGGCCAGAATTAGGTAAGGAGACAGTGGTGAGGTTCAGGAACAGCATTGAGACTGTAGCTATGGTTAATGAATTGACATTTTAACTATGTAACTATGCTGTCCTAAGACATGTTACAGCAAATACATTTTTATTTTAGTTCATGTAATTGGCGTATGCTAGCCTACTCTTTATCATTTGTAACATTTAAAAATTTTGTCTGACATTCTTTTAAACATGATGTTATAGATAGTCTAGATAGAGACTACAGTCTTCTTCTTCTAGTCTTAGTAGAAGATAGAAGATAGTCTTCTTCTTATTATTATTCTTCATTGGTTAATAAGTACTGTGTGTGTGGAGGTATTAAATACCCTGAATGTAAAAATCTACAGCATACAGCATATTTCTACATATACAGCTCTCAGCATGATCCAGAAAGAACATTCGGTGTCCGTTTTAATGAAAGCACATTTCTTTGTTCTCTCTGTCCCCTGTGAAACAGTAGTTTGGTAAAATAACAGTGCCCTGGCTCGGAAGAAGAATCCTGGCCCAGCGGTCCGTCCTCATTCTCCTGCTACAGCTGCTGCAGCCCTGCCAATCAAAGCAATGTCTTCACATTCCTGCTCCGAGCAAGAAAAGCTCGGGGCTGCTCGGTTCAAAGGGGCAGATCTCCAGACAGGCTCTGTTTATGTCCTGGCATGGGCCGAAAAGGGCTGGAATGTAATTAGTGCACTAAGAATAAGGCAAGGGGTCTAGTATCTGCAGAGAGAAGAGATGAGCATGGGGAGACAGACAGACAAACTCAGACAGACAGACAGACAGAGACAGTCTGATGAAAAACACATACACAGGATCAGATATGAAGATCGAAATTTAAAGAACCAACAGACATGGAGGAAAACAGACAAACAGATCTGAAGATAAATACAGAAATGAAAAGATGGAAAGATAGCCACAGAGACAGTCAGGATGATTGGCATGTATTCTCAGAGTAAAAGACTGAGTCTGTAAGAGAGAGGAAAGAATCAGTCGTATGTGTACTCACAGTGACAGACAGAGTGTGTAAGAGAGAGGAATGAATCAGTCTGTGTGCCAGTATTGATATGACAGCACTGACTGTCACCCCAAGTCTGACTGTTGATTCGAGTTACTCATATGATTTGAGTTACTCATATGATTTGAGTTACTCATATGATTTGAGGTACTCATATGATTCGAGTTACTCATATGATTTGAGTTACTCATATGATTTGAGGTACTCATATGATTTGAGTTACTCATATGATTTGAGGTACTCATATGATTCGAGTTACTCATATGATTTGAGTTACTCATATGATTTGAGGTACTCATATGATTTGAAGTACTCATATGATTTGAGTTACTCATATGATTTGAGGTACTCATATGATTTGACTTATTCATACTGAGTCATTTAAATCATCACTCAGGTTCACTATCATCAGCATCATAGCATGGCACAGATATACACATGAGGGCTGCATTTGACTGTTACGGCCCACCCTGCTATTCACTGTTAAAAACTATTACTCAGGTATTATGAGTAGTTATTACACATTATTTTGCTTGTTATACGAACCCAGGTTGTGAGGTCAGTCACTAGCACAGTATAGCCAAACACTGCACTGCACTTCTTCATCCTGTAAAATAACTTCAGCAAGTTACTCCATGTAACAGAATCCATTTCATACCTGGGAATTGTGGCTGTCAGGTAGAACAGGATTATGTTGGGGAATGTGAGATTGTTTTGTGAACAAAATCTCCAGTGGTGCCCTGCAGTCCTGCTGGCTTCCTCACAAAGACACACACAAAGACACACAAACACGGTTTGGTCCGAGCAAATCCTGTCTAAACAACACAACCATTACTAACACACTAAAAATGTGGAAAAATAATTTTGTTCCCAAAATTTTTTCAGCCAGTGGCTGTTCCTCCTATGTTGTTCAAAAATAAAAACAAATTTTTATTTTTTTTCCACCTCGTCTAATACAAACAGAGATGTTTTGTCTTTTTAGGGTCAGTTAAATTTCCCACATCAAAATAAGGAAATGCCTGTTTTTGACAAACTCCCCATCGGAGCAAATACAGGGTCACGCATACAGATACGCAAGTTAACAGAGACGTTATGGGGAGCCAGTCTGCCAAAATATTTAAGGTACTGGCTTGTGCCCCAGAGGTTGCCAGTTCAGCTCCATAATGGAGCAATCCTGTCATACTGAGCGAACACGTACAACCGCTTCATCACATATCCAGCTGGGTAAATGGATAATCCATAAAAATGTAATCTGTGTTAAATTTCCCCAGATGAGGGTGTGCACTGAGTAAATAAATAATGTCATAACGATAACAGTCAGGATGAAGGTGGTGTCCGCGGTGCAGTTGGCATGGAGACAGCCTGAGGGAGAGCCGGCAGCGTGAACGGGGTTCTGAGAGGAACTGGCCCTGGTCTCTTCCCGGCCCTGATGAGTTCCAGATGGCAGCACTGACTAACTGTGCGGGCTGGACGGAGCACACTCCAGTCACGGGGAGACGGAGAGAGAGAGAGAGAGAGAGAGAAGAGTGAAGGAGTGAAAGAGGGCAGCGGAGGAGAAGGACTCGCAGCGCAGTCTTCCCTGAGGAGTTTTTGTCCGTGAACCTTCCCGCTCCGACGCCCCCCTTTCCCCCCCGCTGCCCGGACCCCACCGCCCTCGCGGCTCCGCAGGTGGCTGCCACGGTTACGGCCACGGGGCACCTGGTCGCCATGCTGCGCTGGGAGGTGTTGATCGTCGCCCTCTTCTACTGCAACACCTCCACATGCGCTACTCAGCACAGGAGCAAAGGTACGACCCTGCCGCCCGCACGCCCGCGGCTACCACTGACCCACCTGTCTGCCATTTGGACAGCTGGCACTTTAGAATTAGAGCACTTTCATAACTGCATATACACTATATTTTTATTCTCTATGACTGCTGCTCATGATCTGAACAGAGGGTGGCAAGGGCACCACACAAATCAACACGCACATCACAGTAACAGAGCTCCAGAGGGGTGTGGAACTCTTGTAGTTTCTTCAACTACACACTGATGAAATTTTGATTGTATTCTAACATCAAGGAAAGTTTGTAGACAAGAAAAGATGTTATTTTTTTAATTATTGGTGACCTCTTAGATTTATAAAGCGAGTGAATCTTCACTTTAACTGAACTGTAAGCTCACCGGCGCAGACAGATAGCACACTGAACAGCACTGACCTGGGGTACTGCCTGAAAGGTGCAGCAATCAGAGAGGACAGTAAAACCTGCAGGGCTCCCACGCAACTGAGAAAAACATCCAGGTCTGGGTCTGGAAATACATTGTGTTGCACTCAGTCTTTAGATCTGGGAGAAAAACAACACCCTAATGGACACCTCTGACCTCATGCTTGGGATGAGTCAAATGAAGCTCGTCTGACATGTTTGTGGAATTCTTAACATAACTGTTATCAATAATGTCCCTCCACCCAGTGCAGTAAGAGTCAGTGAGGCAGGGAGGTATGATGCTCGTGCTCTGGGTTATAGCTTTGATAAACTTGCTTTAAAGCAGGTTTTTTAATGGACATACAATTTGTCCTCCTTTCCATTGGTGTGTTTGTGAAACAGCTGTCACCCGTCTACAAAACCGCAGAAGATTGATATTACATTGGCAGCTAGAATCTGTGCCTCAGGCTTTTCTCAAAAATTGTGATGTCATATATGCTACAATTAGTTTATGACGGAATGTTCAAAATGCACACATATAACACACACACAAACACACAAACACTCATGGATATGAACTTCCTTTGATAGGCATCTCTGGGTGTGAGAGGAGATGCTTTGTACGTGCATGTTGTAGCATTTTCCAGTGAGCAGAAGCAAAGCTGTAAGCCTTGTTGACATGGATGCTTCTGTTATGATGTTACCACTATTGTGCATGGCTTAATTCTTCATAAGCCGTGGAAAGAATTTGTTCATCCAGTAAATAAATTTTCTGATCGAGTACAATCAAGTGTCCACGAATCCAAACATCTTTAAGAGTGTTCATTCCTATTTTCGTTCGGGATATCCAAGCCTGATTTTTCCAATGCATTGGGTAACTGGAAAGAGACAAAAAAAAAACCTTCTCTCCCAAGAAATTCCGTCGGAAGGAAAATATTCTCTTAATGCTTTAGGCTGTCAGAAATTACAGACCTTTTTGTTTTGTTTTATGTTTTGACTCTGTGCTGTGTCCTGAGTAGACACTGTTTGTTTAATCTCAGAACATGCTGTATTTATGACTGTGCTCAAATATGGTATTTCAAAACACCATCTTAGACACTATGCACCTGATAAAGGAAAGGAGACTCAAAGTCCTGTTCATTTTTTATCCTTTAAAACATTGCAAGACATACAATAGTCTGGATACTCTGTGATATTTACATTTACTCTGTGTTTATATTTATTAAATGTTATGACATTGTAAGGACATGGTGATAAAATATAAGACAAAATATATAGATAAAATATTGTGAAACATAGAAAATGTTGACTATTTCATTTTGACACAGCCACATAATGTAATATTAGAGCAGCTGCATTGCTACTTATGACACTATTGAAGTCGGCCCAGAGAGAAATGGGCCAATCACAGTTTTAAAAAAATCAAATGCACATACCTACTTGTATAGACTGACTGGTTGTATGTGTGCATGTATAGGTGTGCTTATGTGTTCATATCTTTGTGTTTGAGTGTGTGAATGCGTTTGGGTCTTAAGCAGGCAAAGTAAGCAATTTCCAAATTTGAATTCAAATGTTAAATCTATATTTAAACCTGCTGATCTTTTTTTTTTGGTGCTGGGTAAAACTAAATGCAAGGATTTTCTTAGACTTTCAGAGTCAACTTCTAGATTTGTTTGGCCATTCAGTCACCATGAAATGTGAAATTTTGAGGACTCAACGCAGAGTCAAGTGACCAACATTGCTATTGAGACTGAAGTGAGACGAGCATGCTCATTTAATGGGTCTGTTTTTGGCGTACTTAATTACAGCAGCTTGCATTGACATCCAACAGAGCTGGAGAAATAGCAGCTCTGTGAAGAACACATGGTGAAAATGTCTTGGTATTTGGTGAGTCATATCATAGCGTTTGCCCTTGTTTGAAGACTTAAAAGAGACCCAAACTTATTGAACAATATCTTTCCAGGTTATTTTTATCTTTTTTGATCACATATGCCTTGCAGCTGATAATCCAGTTTTAGTGCAATTAAAGTCTTTACATGTTAAACTCCACAATATATATTTCCTTTTATGGAAATCCATAGCCAACTATTAAGTTGCCCATAGAAAACTGACCAGAATTGTGTTTGATCATTCTTTGATACTTTTTATTAAAAAAACCTTTATTCTCCTTTTCCATTGAAGCTTTTGTGACAGTACTAAGCATGCATTAAAGCTTTCTTTTAAACAAGAGCCATTCAGCAAGCATTTGAAGAGAAATTACTTTTCATCAAAGTTGCTGTGAAAGTTTTTTTCCAGGTGCGCCATGCAGTGCACTGTGTGGCATATTAAACCCGCTGACCTTTGACCTCTTCTGCTGAATTTGGCGAATCAGCTGTGGACTCGTCTGAGCAACGCCTTATTTGGTGTTAGCTGTGGGAGGTTGTTTGCTTATTGTTTGTTTGTGTGTTTTTGTAATTTCTCGTGGGACCCTGCGAAAGTGCTTAGGTAGAATATGGTCGCTGCGGTTGTGTGAAAGGACATTTGGGACAAGAGGAATGTGGAGTGCAGCCAATGAGAGCCCAGGGGAACGCTGCCCTGGCCAATGGGGAAGAAGAGGGAGAGGCAGGGGCTGGGCCGGACAAGAAAGAAAATGAATAGACAGAACAAATTAGCAAGCACATGCAGTGAGTGCCAGAAATGAAAAAATCGAAGCCCTGAGGAATGTAAGGCAAGAGTAAGGCTACACTTTATGTGGAACTCATCTGGTTGTTTTATTCACTTTAATATTGTGTGGTGGAACAGTTTCTTATCTTACGCCAGTAGATATATACGTTTGGCTGCATGGGTATACACTCAGAGCAGCTCCTATCCATAAAAATCAGAACAGTGGCATTCCATATTTGCGCATCTCAGCTTCACCTGATATTATGTGCCCTTTGCTAACATTCATATGTGTGCGTGCGTGCGTGCGTGCGTGCGTGTCAAGCTCATAGATCAGCAGACTCTCTATCAATGTGGAACATAAGCATTGGAGAGATTAACTTTCATTTCTCCACAGCTATTTTCTCCAGTGCTTCTGAACTTCTGTCAGTGACAGACACACCTGGAAGCCTGATGTAAACCTGCATCGGCTGTAAGGGGTTAACCCTGGAGTCCTGCAGCCCTGAGTCTGTCAGCTCTGCTTTTACAGCATTCCTGCTAGCCCAAGTCTTTTGGACTCCATACCTCTCCTCCAAATGCTGGATGGTGAATTTTGAATGGTGTGGTTTTGTCATTTTCTTATTTTTTCTGGACCCTATTTTTCCTCAGGTTGTTTTCCTCATATCTGAAGATGACTTATGTTGTGTACTTATGTTTTGACATTACAACAG
Organism: Albula glossodonta; assembly: GCA_019788955.1. Classification (NCBI taxonomy): domain Eukaryota; kingdom Metazoa; phylum Chordata; class Actinopteri; order Albuliformes; family Albulidae; genus Albula; species Albula glossodonta. Next base: position 288,329 of record JAFBMS010000149.1, read on the forward strand.
TCTGTTTATGGAGTTTTTCCTCAAAGTCCATGTCTGTAGTACTAAATAACAGGAAGAACATTTTGTTTACAGGAAGTTACATCACTCTAGGGCCTTGTCTTTAGGTCATTACCTCTCTTCTGCTTGTGGCTTCATTTCAGCTGAACACCCTAATGGTACTCATGATTCATGTGTCAACCAGCTGCTTCCAATATGAACAAAAAGCAAAAGAGTCTAAATAAATCCATTATGCATTCATGCAGGAAACCGAGAAATGTGCTGGAATTAGAAGCAAATGAGAAACACTGGGACCAGGGTTTGAGAGCTGCTGTAAGTTCAGTCCATCTAAAATGCCCCCTAGTATATCCATTACTAAATGAGAGGAGAGGGAAGGCCAGTGCTCACCCTTTATGATGTTCAGCAAGTCTTGTATGCATTGCCACATGTGTGCATCCTAAAATTGGTCCATGGCCCAGACCAAGCAACAGCAGCTGCTGTTGTAAATTGCCTTACGGTCAGCGAGCGTAACATCAGGCATTCCTAAGTCATATCTGTTCAGCATCAGCAACAAAAAGTCAATGACAATTAACCATTCAATAAAATTGTAAAAAAAAATCACATCTGCATTTCTTTTGCGTTTCCTGGAGGATCACATCAAACCTGAATTTTGAGCAGACAGACATGAGCTGACCGGCACCAGTCACTGCGTCATAAGGACCCAAAATGTTCATGACTTATGTGCAATATACTCTATTAAAATGAATATGTGCAATCTTTAATTTCCTCAAACGTTGAGATTTGAGATTATTTGCCTGACTGAGGCCTTCATTGCAGTAGGGCTGAATTTAATGGGAATGTTTGAGCCGTAACGAGCAGAGGGCTGCCCGTAAACAGGTGTGCTTTAGATCTTGGATGAATGCTGGGAAAAAGATAGGAAGTCCTGGGACCTCAATGTGCTGTTGGCTGAAGGTGTGGAAAATGAGTCCAAGCTGAGTAGCCCCTTTGAGTTTGTCTTGATGGATCATTAGTCTTTGGTTGGACAAGTGGCCAAGACACCTGTTTCCTCAACAGACCAAATTAAGAAAAAAAAAGCAGTCCCAAGCAGGGGCAGGTGGAGTAGAACTACTGCTTAACCAAGAATTCTGTGTTATACCGATGCCAAGCTTTCACACTCCCACCCAGCTCTCCTTTCTACTGATAACACACTTCCAGTGAGAGGCGGGGATTGTTTGCATAACTGTGATGATAACATGCTAAAAGCGAATAGCACAAAAGTGAATCAGAAGCATTACTCAGCGCTGTGCTATGCATGGGCTTGGGCAAGAGAGTCATCTCTCTTTTCTGAGCCTTAAATCAAATGCAAGAAATAAAGAGTGGATCGAAAAGACGCGGAAACAGAGGAAAAGCCGTTAAAATATGAATAAATCCCATTGCAGAACAAGATTCCTTGGAAAGATACGTTCTGAGAGCTCTGAAAAAAAACAGTGATGGTCTGAAGCCTGTAGTCTGCTGTTGCTCAGAGCGTTGAGGGCTGAAGGCAGGGACCCCGGTGTCAGCGTTTGATCCAGTCGAGAGGAGACGTGGTGCCTGTTTCTGTTTAACTGCCCGAGCAGAGAGACGAGCCCTGTCTCCAGCCCCACTGCTCCAGGCTCCGGGCTGCAGGCTCCAGGCTCCCCCTGGCTGGGGAGAGGAACCCTTGGCTCCTCTCCAGCTCACCCCTGCTGTTTTTTTTTCTCTTGAACTCCTCATTTCTGAGGAAGGCAGGGGGCACAGTAGCGCCTCACCGGCGAATCAGGCCTCAGGCGTCATGGCAACAGAGTACAGAGTTCCACCGGCCAGTGGATCGTGTCAATGTTGTGAAAATGTGGGAAAGAAGAACAGTTTACCATCTTGACTTTTAAGCTGAGGAGCGTTTATTCTGCGGTGTAATATGTAATGGATATCAGAATGAGCTAGACTGTTGATAATCACAGGCCAGACACCCAGCTGTGGAGCAATACACAACCGTGAGGAGCAGCAAATTCTGAGCTCAATATCATGAAACCTCTCATCCAAATTTTCCCATCAAAAAGTAATCACATTTCGCTCACCTGCAGTAGCCCTTTCTGTAATTGGCCACACAGCGGTAACTCAGAGCTCCCGGACTTTATTGGAATTAATGATGATTTCAGTGCTTTGTGAGGTATGCTTGAGTGGAGGCCAGGCCTGGAGCTAAACCTTTCTCCCCCCCCCCCCCCCCCCAATCCATTCTGGCGCAAGACCCCAAACAGAAGCAGTGTAAATCCGAGCTTTAGACAGATAAAATATGACTGCTGCACAAACATTAGCCCACTGATTAAGATGTACCACCCGTGATTTATCTGGCCCAAAAAGCATTAGTTGTTACGGCAATTAGGCGGATTTCAACTCAGGCAAGTCAAGAGTTCTCTCCTGAGAGCTGGACAACGTCATCAGAAAGTGAGACATATTGAGATGGACTCGGTCCTGACAGAGAGTGTGCCTCTCTCCAGCTGTGCCGTCTCTCTCCGTGCTGTAGGTCTGCTCCCCCACTCCCCCTACGGCCTAGACCTTGTGTTTTACCGAGCTTAGATAATGACACGTTTTAGAAGACCAGCCAGGGGTGGGGGGGTGGATATAGGTGACGTGTTATTGGACGGCCAGTGAAAACGGTAGCCTGCCATCCCATCTGGTCTGTAAAACGAGGCCCTGCATTCCTTACTGCTGTGGGTCTGAGTTTCCCATTAAAGCTGAGGCATTCCTTTTGTACAGGTTGCTCTGCTGTGTGTGAGACTGACCACATGACAAACAACCTATAATGGATTAATTATTAATTGCTGGGTTGGTTCTATTAAAACCCAAATGTTTTTATGTTACCTGAAAGAGTTTCCCAAACATACATCAAACATTCAACAATGAACATTTTGGAAGACTTTGTGTTGAGTTCTTTTTTTGTTTGTGGGACTACAGCATTATAAACATGTTCACCAAATGTTCTGTGAGGATTGTATTGCTTCAGACAAGGTCTGTCAAAGTCGTGTTTCCCATTAAAACTGACAGCTGGAGCACAGAGGTGGAAGTGGCCATAGCGCTCATTGGTGAGGGGAAGAAAGGCACAAACACAAAAACTCAAGTGTCAGAAACCAGCCAATGACGATTTTATTTTCCCCTTTTTGGGCCGGAAGAAAAATAAGATAAAACACAACAAAATTGGGTTCAAATGGACTTATAGAGAAAACCAGTGCAGGCAAGAAAACAATCAGTAACCAAAAGCAATATATCATCCTTTCTCCAGCCTTTTCATACAGGGCCAAAAGAAGGCAATGTCTCACACCTGGGCTGGTTTCAGATCCTCCTCAGCTGAGCCAAGTGGGAGGAGCAGGGCCCTCATCTGTTTCCTGCTCTCCTCCCGGCACCACAGAGCACCCTCTGCTGATCCGTTGTTTAGCCATGAAAAAAAACATCATTCAGGAAATAAATTAAATGTATTTTAAGAGTACTCTGGATGCAAGTATTGCAACAGTTAACATTTAACATCGCTAGCTTTCTGGGTAAAACCAAGATGAAAAACCCCTTCCGCAAATCTTTTTTGATTTGAATAACAACATTTAATGGTATTCTCGGGCCTAAAAATGCTCTGTATTATTGAAAGATAATTTTCCAGACCAATCCAGGAAACTGGACGGATGGCCACGCTGGGAGGGGGCATTTTCCCCAACTGTTCTGAAATTCCATGAATGTTTTAATAATCAAAAAAGCTTTAATTGGGTTAGCCATTGGAATGCACCAGGACCTCATGCCTTAGTGATTTTTCAGATAACCATGTACGCAGTGGTGAGTTTCCTTCTGAGTTACCACTTTGTCTATTCTTCCCTTTATCTGTCACCTTCTGGCTCTTCAGCCAAAGCATGTTGGTGATTTTATGACGGCTCTATGAGCAGATGTTAGCCGTCTCGGATTGTGGAGCCAGGCTAAAATTCCCCTCCTGTCAGCTGGGGAAAGACTTATTGACTTGGTCACCTGGCTCTGCTTCAGTCTGGCTCGGGTCTGGCTCTGATCTGGCACTCTGGTTTTAATCACCTGACATGTCTTGTCTTTCACCTGTGTACAGTATGGGGTGAACAGGGTTACGCTGGGAGGGGGTGGGGTGTGGAGGGAAATTGCTTCGGTTTAAACATCAGGCGTGCTGGGGCAGAAAAGGGAACAAAGGCCAAGTTTGTATTGGACAAAATATTGTTATGAAGCTGTGAACTCAGTATAGTTAAGGAAATGAGAGTTTCAAAACCCGGTATGCTGCAGCACACAAACTGTGTGAAGTGTGAGACTGTCACAGTTTCACACTTAATTTCACGAAGAGCGTATGTCCATGTCATATAAGTGCACAAACACTAGAGGGCGCTGTGAGGGACTTGGCCGGACGTGTCACGGGTTAGCTGGCGCATAGTCCTCTGGCCATCTCTCCCATAGAGACAAGGTCACATTGTGTTCCAGTGAACATGCTCTGGGGTTTTAAGTTATGAGTAACAGACGCTTCTCCTGGGCTCTCCGTCCTACTGTAGACGTGGCAAGGCGTTCCGACAGCCTGCCCCCCCCCCTCTCCTGAGCCTTTGAAGCTGGGGGGTCACATCGCAATGTCTGCTGATCTAAGCGGTACCCCAGGGGTCACCAGATTCAGCTAGCCTCCCCCCTCACACACACATACACACACACACTCCCAGCGGTTCGTACAAACGGCAGTAAAAAGAAAAGCAGTCCCGGTGCATGTTGAAGTGCTTTATCTGTCACACCTGTGAATGCATGCCAGGAGTTTGCCCCTTTTTTGTGGGGTGTTTTTTTTTTTTCCAGTGTGCAATATATTATTGTTGTCAAGGAGGATTCATGGATATAAACCAAATGTAAAGTCTTTTATTTTAAAGCCGCGGTGTTTCTCTCTATCACCCTTTCTTTCTCATGTGCCATATCTCATTTTTCACTTTCTCACTTTTTCCTTTCCTGCTGTTTTTCTTTGTCCCTCATTCTCTTTCCATCCTTCTCTCTCTCTCTCTGTCTCTCTCTCCCTCTCTCTCTCAGCTCTGTTCCCTGCAGCTGTCAGAGTGAAGAGAGGAACCACAATGATGTTCAACCCCACCTTTCAGAACTCCATAGACGACGTCAACTTGCTCTTTGAGGTGAGTTTTTCTAGCGTTAAACACCAGATTTTCTGCATACCGATTTTCTAAAATAGAGGTACACCGCTGTACGATCAGAGTTTCCAGAGTTCATTCTCTTCGAGAAAAATCATCTGCAAAAATGGTAATTAATTATTGCATGATAGCTTGATTATGTGCAAGAAATGGCAACAGTTCAGACTCAGAAAGTAGTGGCAGAAATGTGTTGCTTCAGCTCCATAGTGAACTTGTTTGTTACATTGTTGCAGTGAGATGTTTCCCACAGACTGTTGCATTAAGGCAGGCCATTCAGCCTAACCACCAGTGGAACCTTTGGCTTTTCATCACCATAGTTACCTTCTGAGAGAATTCAAGCTAAAATACATTAGGTTCAGAAATTCACCATACACTATTCAAAAGCCTTCAAAAGTTTTAAAAAAGTCCGGTTTTCTGACGCCTGACCAAGTTTGGAGAGGTGAGGCATGTCTTCCTGAGATACTAACGAACCAAACATTTGTTATGTGTTGAGTTTTATAATGACCTTTTGGATAACCTCATACAAATTAAACTGAAATTCAGTTTAAATGAGTTGAAGGTCGTAGGCTATTCCCCACTGAGCCTATGGGCTGCAGTGGAATTAGGCCGCCCTCCCAGAGGCCAAGATGGAGGAGCATGGTGGGGCAAGCTGGGTGGGGGTGAAAGGGGTTTTTTATACAGACGGTCCGTGAGTTACGATGGTCCAACTTACGATTTTTCGACTGTACGATGATGCGATAGCACTACAGTTAAAGCATTTAGCAGGTGCCCGTATATAGGGCAACATGAGACATTCAACACTTTATTATAAAATAGGTTTTGTGTTAACGTATTACGCTAATGTAAGGGCTCCGAGTACTTTTAAGGCAGGCTAGGCTAGGCTATGTTGTTCGGTAGGTTAGGTGAATTATGAATTTCACTTACAATGGGTTTTATCAGAACGTAACCCCATCGTAAATCAGAGACCATCTGTATTTTGATATGCTCAATTCAGCTTAATAATGACATGCATGCATGTTTCAGTACATTTGTAGTAGCCAGCAGGTAACATGAATGCTAAGTCATTTCAAATATGTTTGTGAGTTCTGCACTAGAATCCCTCATTGAGCCTACCCCTCATAAATAGCTGAGAAGGGTCAGACCGGGATCCTGTGCCAGCCAGAGGTACATCATGCTCATACCAAACATGACCTTGCACCATGTGAAATATTCAGTTTTTTTAGTTCTGTATGGCTTGGCTCAAATGCAGCTTGGGAGTGGCATCAATATTCTAGTTCTCACACTCGTGTTTGTTATCGTTCTGAGCTTCACAGTAACTGCTGCAGAAGTTGTGTGGAATTTCAAAACAAACATCACCTTTCACCTTCAAATGAAGTTGGACTGAAGTTGTCAGGTAGTGAAAGACAAAGGTGGGTTAGTTGTAGCTGGTTTCATTCAACACAAGCCAAAAACCATAGCTCTTTTTTGGGGGGAGAATTTTAATCTTTAATTGTCTTCATGAAGGCATTTTTTAAAAAGAAAAAACAACCACTGTCCATAAATTAGAATCTGTCTGTGTTTTATGGAATGTGAGCTAAAAATAGCTTTCATGGGTGCAATGTCCTTAACAATAAACTGTATGAAATGACCTGAAGTGGCCACTAGAGGGCTCCCTTTCACCTATTGGGTCTGTTTGATGGGTAAATGAGAGTAAGGCTGTTGATGGCACATATTAATGATGTCACATATATTAATGGCACATATTAATGATGTCACCCGTGAACAAAAAGCCCACCGGAGAACTGTAAACACTGAGTTGCTTGAAAAAAGTACACATGAAAACAACTTGTTTGTTTCCCATGTTTAGCATTTCATTTCTGGAGCTCAAGGTTTTTCATTTTTGCACAATAACTCAAGGCATAGGCTGCACAGGCCACTGAGCCGCATGGAGAATACACAATATCGAATTATATTTGTAATTATTTTTAATCGTGCCTCACTTCACACCTCTGTGCTTGAGAGTCATAGAGTTGGTGTCAGATTTTGTTGTACATAATGAGCTCTGAGATTTTTCAAAGTGACTGAAAGACGTTGTGGTTTCCCAACACGTAGCTCACGTAGCATTCAGGTGTGGAAATGAAGTAACTGAGAAGGGTACAGAGTAAGAGGAAGGGTCCTGTTGGTTTGAGACTGAACACTCCTGTGTGTGTGACTGACTGTCAGTAATACTGCTGCTTGAGTTTTCTCCTCTGCATTCCAAACAGAGTGTGAAGACCAAATCCCCGTCTTATAAAGGTAAAATTCCAGTTGAGCCCCCTGCGTTCATTCTCAAGCGTTATAAACAGAGTATGTTTCCCCTCTGCCTTCGGCTCCATCTCGGCATCCTGTTCAGGTTTTGAGAAACTGATGTGTTTTATGCTCTGAATAAATTATGATTAAATGGACCGTGCAGCAGTAACACACCCCAAACACCTGTGCATATGCTGGTGCCTGCCGTGCCTGCCTGGGGTCCAGAGGGTTGTTGGTTCACACCCCGCTGTCGCCGCAGTAAAATCAGTGCATCTGCTGGGCCCTTGAGCAAGGCCCTTAACCCCCTTTGATCACAGTGAGGGCTGGGCCCTGTCTATCAATTAGAACATCAGACAGATAGAATGTAATATCCGGTGGGCTCCAGAGCATAACGCTGGAGCAGTGGAACAGAAGCTCGCCCCAAAGGGAAAGCAGGAGCGCATATTTCAGCTACATAATGTATGTCATTCACAAGCATTTCCTCTCTGATTCCCAACTCCAGCAAGTGAAAAACTTTCCAATAAAAGTTTGTTTTAAAAGTGATTCTAAAACTAAGCCTAAAACATGTTTGTGTGTGTGGCACACTTCATTCAGGGTAAAAAATATATATAGTTTGTGCAATGATTTAATGATGTATTTTATTTTTTATTTAATATCCTTTTGTAATGGGATTCGATTTGCATGGGATTCCCCATTCAGTTTTTCCTAATGTAGACCTATACATTTCTGCAGGCATTTATAACCTCACATTCTCTGGTAACTCAAGCACGGCTTGGGTTTTTTGGTAAGCTTGGGTTTTTGCCATGACACTTTTGTCAGAATGAGAAGATCAGCCAGATGACCTTATCCTCAATGTAAATATTGCATTCCACAAGAAAACCAGAGAGCTGTATTTTGTCTAAGGAATGCTGTGCTGTCCCTTTCATTTGAGTGCATTCAGATGGTCACAATGTGCCTGATACAAATTCTATCACACATTTTTATAATTTAGATCTGAGATCTTTAGACTTATCAGTCAGTGCATTCTCACATGCATTCTTCAAATTCACTAATGTGTACCGGTAAAACAAGTGCACCTACAAGGTTTTGTATGATACTAACATTGGCCTTTATAGTTTAGATTTATTGTATAGTATAGATTTACATACATAGTATAGATTTATTTGCCTCTTCTTTTACAATCTCACAGTCAAGGTCAGTTTTTGTACAGTGCAGTGGTGATGCTGTGAGGGGGTGTGCAGTGACCATGAAAACTGTCAGTGAAGAATGAGGAGGCCCGGCCCAGCCCCTGGACTGGGGCTGTTTAACCCCAATACACCCAATCATCTGAGCAAATGTGACACAGCTGCACAACAGCCGAACAGGAGTTTGTGCCTTAGAATCTGAGCTCTATTGGAAAGTGTTCCACAGACTCTGCTCATTGGACCACATGACAGCCTAAAACAGAGACCAAAACTGGCTAATGACTGAAAGGAAACCATGACAACCTGCAGACCAGGTAGGCCCAAACATTCTGGCTGACCAGAACTTGAACTGGACACCCCTGACATTAGTGGGTCACGTGATCTGTGACCAGGTGACCCGCTGTTAGCCAATCACGGCAGAGTTTACTGTCATTTTTTTTCCCTCCTTCTTCTCTCTCGCTCCAGATCCTGCTGACAGGGGTGGAGTTTGGGGGCGAGAGCAGCACCTTCAAGGTGCAGGACGAGGAGCTGGCGTCCATGCGCCAGGCCCGCATTTTGGAGGTCATATGCGAGGACGTCCTTCCCAAAAGCCTGCCAGACATCCGTCGCCTCATCTCTCACCTCTCCAAGCACCAGGGCCCCCTCACCCGTGCTGACTTTGAGCGGACCATGCTCACCATGGTTTACGCTGCATACAGACTTCCCAACACCAGGGGGCACCAGAGGGATGACTGGGCTGAGTCCTTCGTCAGCCTCTACAGGGCCATAAAGCAAGACCTCACAAGAAAATGAGGATATTGCCTTCATTAGAGTGAATTGATATGGGAGTGTTCCTATTTTATGCTTCTCATGATCCTCCCCAAACACACCTCTTTCAAATAGAAAGAGAAGAATTAAATCAAGAATGAAATGCAGTGTTGACCACTGCAGGAAGGCTCGGATACGAGTCTAGAAATCTGGCAGTGTATTGTTTTCTAACTGAAATGCTAATCTTTTTTACTGTTACTCTTTCCTGAGATGTGTATATCTAGGTTTTACCCTGGGGTCCAACAAAGGGAGGTGAGGGGGGTTGGATGGAATATTTAGATGTAATCAGTTCTACTAAATGGACTGGTTTACGCTTCAAGCTCAGTTTTTTTCAGGGTCTGATTTCATTGTTTTTAAATGCCTTTTGGAACAGTGCTGCCCACAGTCAGTTTCTAATAATAGCACTTTTAATACGCTGTGTTACCCAGGGTGTGTTCCCTCAGGTGACCTTCCTGCTTTGGATTTGAGCAGAGCATGTGTGTAAATGAATCAGCTAAAAGGTGATAACACCTGGTACCTGTAGTTTTTCCCACAAGAGACTGCCATCGATCTTGATTTATATATGAAAATATGACTTAAAAATGCAGACGATATGATGCGTAAGAGGGCGAAGTGTACATCCGTACTGAAAATGAAAAGGCATGCCGTTATTCTTTTAAAATCGATTATAGCATATCCTTCCAGGATTCCCAGAGATACAGTAACATTTCACATGAGCTCAACTTATCCTTTAGGTCATACATTTTTCAAGTGATCAGGTTATGCAATGTTTCTACATGGTAAATAAATATTTTATTTGAATAGTATTGATTTCCCTGAAATAAAACTAAGATACTATGGGCTTCTGTACTATAAAAATCAGTGTAACTGCATTATGTAAAAGCCCCTCCATCCCAAAAGTGTCTTCCCATGAGCTCTCAGGGGCTAAGCTATGTTGTTTTCACATACCAGCAGCAACACTTTTTAAGTATACCTAACTCCAAACAGCAGCTCTGAAAATCATTGGAGATATTCCTCCCATCCCCTGGCAACGTAACCCAAACCACGGCAACCCTATTTAAGCCTTATTGATGCCTGTTGCTGCTCAGCTGCATTACTGATAAACTGAATTCCTGGGGAGTCTATTAATCGATATCATTGTGCAACTCTGAAGAAGCTCAGAGAGAGAAGCACTGAGATATCTCCCAAAGCACAGAAAGTTGGGTAGAGTAACCTTGCTCTATTCTAATTTAAAGGATTATTGTCCAACATTAAAACTGGAGGAGAGCGCAGCTCCATAAAAAACTATTTTCTCAGGCAATATTAAGTGTTATGATCCCAAAACAAGAAAAGTTTTAGGCATGAGTCATGCTGGTTTGTTGTTGAAAGTGATCTATTGACAGTTTTGGGTGAAATAGCTCATCTCCATCAACAGTGCAGAGAGGAGGGGTTTAAATTATGAATATGGTTTATTTTTACACTAAAAAATCATTTGGCATTGGACATACCATACAAAATAATAATTCACCTGTACATTGTACATCACTAATAAAAACAGTCCATCTACAAAAAAAATGTAATGTAAAAACAAGAATGAAATGACCGCTCAAAATATAAACAGATTCATGTTTCATAAACCAGGAAGTGAGGTGAAGGATGTCGCTGACAGCTGCCTTGTGATTGGATGAGGTCACACCACATGACATGAGGGACAGCCCAGTGTGCTCACAGTGCCACACCAATTGAGATTTGTGTGGGGTCTGCTTTTCCTGCCACCTCATTGGCCTGCTTGGAGCTCTTGTCCTCCAGGGGGCGCTCCAGGGGTGCAGTTCTAGTTGAGGGGCAGAAGGGTAGGTATTTCGCCCAGGAGGAAGTGGATAAGTAAGCGCTGAGGCCAAAGGGAAGGTCGTACACTTCCCCACTCTCCAGGGTCTCCCCTGAGTCCTCATGGTGGGCCTCCTTCCATGCCTCTATGCCCCGTTCACTCCTGGATCCTGCGGAGAAGGAGAACAGGTGGAGGGATTAAAACACCCTGCTGTTCTTTCTGTTCCTCCCGTCACCTTCCATTCACTAAAACTGAGGAAAATTCCCCATAGAAAAGTAACTATGGCTCACACAGGGGTGATAGTGAAATCCAAACAGCATTTATGACGCCATACCTTCATCATTTACATTTTGTGACAAATAATGTAAAGAAAGCATAAAACAGACTTATAGCACAATAGTGAAACCCTCCTAATGTCTCCCAAGCAGTTCCATCATTCTGTGCAGGTGATTCGTGTCGATTTATATTACCTCTGTTGATTGTATCGTAACCTGGCCGGTTGCCACTCACCTGGGATGGTGTTGTCAAGGACAAAGCCAAAGAAACCCCCCACAAACATGCTGGTGGTCAAGAGCACCTGGAGAACCTGGTCCAGTTCAATCACACCTGTACACAGAAGAGAGGTTCTCTCAGATACACTGGAATACACTCACAAATATGAAAATTTAAGTGCTACATTTCAGAAAATTCAGTCAGGTAAACACCTAACACAGAATGTTCTTCCCTGAGGTGCTGGTTTCACTGTCTCATAAGCTGTAATTTTTTTCTAAGTTTTCAGTGCTACCTGAAGGACCCAAAGTGTCCTCAAACTCTCAGTTTGTCTCACATCTATGAGCTTCATGCAGGCTGTAGGTTCTACACTGTCCTGTTGATAAGGTATCCTTAAGGTTCTACCTGTTGCTATGGATCCTGGGTTCTTGATGATCCAGTTGGGAATGACCAGCCCAGAGAACATGGAAAACCCAAAGATGAAGATGTTCCGCGAGGAGTTCATGTCTGCGTACTGGAAAATAATAAAATAAGAAATCCAAAAATAAAAAATCCACACCACCAGGGAATTACAAGATTAAATATAGCACTACTTACTACAGCTAAAGTAATTAAGGGAGCAAAAATGCTGTATAAAGCAATGTAATAAGAACAGCTATGCAAAGCATTAGCATTTTTGTGTATGTCACTAATTTAGCAGAGGCGATAGAAGCTTAAGCATTAATGAAAGGAAGGAACATATGGAAAGGAGCTTTAAATAAGGAGTGCACTGTTAGCACACAAAGCCCAAGGGAATTATGGCCCTCCTCACAGGTAATATAATCACTTCTGCTGTGGGACACAGTAGGGGGGAATGATTTAGGATTCAACCACCATAGCTATGTGATGTGGAAAGCGAAATATGCGTACTGTACCGCAGTAATGTAAATGAAACTATGAAAGGATAACAAAATGGTTTAACATTCCAGCGATATCAGGAAATAGACCCAAACGTGTTTGTGTGTTCGTGTGTGTGTGTGAGAGTGAGTGTATGTTTTTGTGTGTGTGTGTGTGTGTGTGTGTGTGTGTGTGTGTGTGTGTGTGTGTGTGTGTGTGTGCATGAATGTGTGCTGCAAACAGAAAATACAAAAATGTGACATGTTCAGATGTGAAAAACAACTTGGCTTATCTTTTGCCTTAAAACAATTTAAATACTTTTCAATCTCAGCACCTTCAAAAAAATGAGAAGGACTAAAACTGTAACCAGAGCTGACAGAGTGAGTGATCATACCTGCAGGTTTGAAACTCCCGCGGCGGATATGACCCCAAACATGACCAGGAACATCCCGCCGATGACAGGCGTGGGTATGGTGGTGAAAATGGCCCCGATTTTCCCAAAGATCCCCATGGCGATCATGAGGAACCCGCTGGCCACAATCACCATGCGACTGCCCACCTGTGTCAGGGAGCCAATCACAGTCAGTGATTTTTACAGCCTCAGATTATCAAAGTGACAATGACACTTCCTGGTGCTGACTTCTCATACTGTACACATCTGGAGGAAAATAACTTAATTCCAAAATAGTTCTGTCTGTTCTAGCATATATAAAGACTGTGCGGCTGAATGCTAACCTCTTCTCTTTTGGAGAGTTTCACTGCCATGCAGTGTATCAGCTTGCCTAACAGCAGTTAACAGGTTCATTCAGCTGAAGTAACAGTTATGCTGGCAATTAGATGTTTTAGTGGGATCCAAGTAAAGCACATGATTCACAAATACGAGTAAATCTCTCCAATCCCCTCTGTATCAGACCTCAGACAATCAATCTCTCGTCTTACCCGTGTGATTCCTAGCACGCCCACGTTCTCGCTGTAGGAGGTGGTGCCGTTGCCCGTGCCCCACGCCCCTGCCAATAGGCAGCCGATGCCCTCCATGCCCACGCCACGGTTAATGGCGTGCTTGGGCGGAGGAGGGGCCCCCGATAGCCTGGCACAGGCATGGTAGTCCCCCACGGACTCTACCATGGAGGACACCACCCCTGCAATCAGCCCGAACACCCCCGCCAAGCTCACAGTTGGAAGACCCCACTGACCTTCAGGGAGAAAATAAGTTTGGAGAATTAATGGGCTACTCTGATACTTTATGGATATGAATAATAGAGTTATTTATGGATGAATTAAAGATGAGTGTATAAATTAGGCACATATACATTTGCATATTTCTACTGTAATGGTACCAAGCATTCATGATTTAATAGTTCATCTGTGCTTACATATTTATGCATGCTGTTTTATTTAATGTGTGGATCTCTGTGATTTTCTTCATTCTGTGTGGCTGTCATACTGACTGAATCCTCTGTGGATCTCATACTGACTGAACCCTCTGTGGATCTCATACTGACTGAATCCTCTGTGGATCTCATACTGACTGAACCCTCTGTGGATCTCATACTGACTGAATCCTCTGTGGATCTCATACTGACTGAATCCTCTGTGGATCTCATACTGACTGAACCCTCTGTGGATCTCATACTGACTGAATCCTCTGTGGATCTCATACTGACTGAATCCTCTGTGGATCTCATACTGACTGAATCCTCTGTGGATCTCATACTGACTGAATTCTGTGTGGATCTCATACTGACTGAATCCTCTGTGGATCACAAACTGACTGAATCCTCTGTGGATCTCATACTGACTGAACCCTCTGTGGATCTCATACTGACTGAATTCTGTGTGGATCTCATACTGACTGAATCCTCTGTGGATCACAAACTGACTGAATCCTCTGTGGATCTCATACTGACTGAATCCTCTGTGGATCTCATACTGACTGAATTCTGTGTGGATCTCATACTGACTGAATCCTCTGTGGATCACAAACTGACTGAATCCTCTGTGGATCTCATACTGACTGAACCCTCTGTGGATCTCATACTGACTGAATTCTGTGTGGATCTCATACTGACTGAATCCTCTGTGGATCTCAAACTGACTGAATCCTCTGTGGATCTCATACTGACTGAACCCTCTGTAGATCTCATACTGACTGAATTCTGTGTGGATCTCATACTGACTGAACCCTCTGTGGCTCTCATACTGACTGAATTCTGTGTGGATCTCATACTGACTGAATCCCCTGTGGATCTCATACTGACTGAATCCTCTGTGGATCTCAAACTGACTGAATCCTCTGTGGATCTCATACTGAATGAATCCTTTGTGGATCTCATACTGACTGAATCCTCTGTGGATCTCAAACTGACTGAATCCTCTGTGGATCTCATACTGAATGAATGCTTTGTGGATCTCATACTGACCGTGGCAGGCTGCACGCTTACCTGGGTAAGGGAAACGGAACCAGGGGGCCCGTCCCATGACATCACCCTTCAGGTCCGTGCGAGCCAGGTAGCCATACTGCTCTGGGTCAGACGGCAGCACATCGTAGATGGTCAGAAGGTAACATATGAGCCAGGAAAGTGTGATGCCAAGGAGCACCTGCATGGATTACAGGTACACACACACACTTACATACAAATGTCCCCATATAAACATACACACATACACTTACATACAAATGTCCCCATATAAACATACTCAAGCACACACAAACACACACATACACACATGTCCCCACATATATATCTGTGAACACATACATTAACAGACACACACACACACACACACACACGCACACACACACACACACAGACACACGCACAGCACACTGTGAGCAGGATGCTGAATGGAAAGGTTATAATTATTACTGTGGCAGAGGTTAGACAGGCCGCCATAACCCTGAGAGTCAGAGTCGGCTGAGAGTCAGACTGAGATACAGTATCGGAGGCTGTGACGCCTGCTGTCATTACTCTAACACCATGTTTGTGGTATATAATGTGTGTATGAGGATGTTTGCGTGTGCCACTGCATACCCTGACGCAATGTATGAATATAAAAAATGTGAAAACACTAACCAGCCATAACTGATTTGACACTGCTCTTGTAAATATGTTTTTCCTGGAAGGGTGAGGCTGAAACATACATGACTTTAGATCAGGGAGAGAGAGACAGAGAGAGAGAGAGAGAGAGATAGAGAGAGAGAGCAAGTGAGAGAGAGAGAGACAGACAGAGAGAGGGAGAGAGGGAGCTTTTGGACACCCCTTGTATTAAACATAAGATCACTCAAAGACAGGAAAAATACATACATACATGAAAAAAATAAAATTCATAAAAAGAAAGAGAGAGAGAGAGAGAGAGAGAGAGGGTGAGCCTCTCATAAATCCATCTGTTTTCCACTCCGCTTACCGGAAGAATCTGAAATAAGTACATTCTGGAGGTGTGGAACTTCTTGGCCTTGCTGTAGGTGGGGAAGGGGATGGAAATGTGACGGAGGTACTGGGAGAACGCGATGATCAGCACCGTCGTCCTGCAGAGAAGCACAGAGACGGTTATGGGACACATCTCTCAGGAGAGAGCCTCAGGCCTCCTGCATGCTGTGGGCCGTGGCCCTGGAAAGAGCGCTGTGGAGCTCTGGGGTCCTACAGAGGAAAGCATCCATGACCCATACAGGAGTTAATGATATAGGCCACACAGAGAAATGGGGGGATCACTTCTGCACCCAGAGGCGCATTTATCAGAAAAGTACCCTGTAAGGTACTGAAATGGTGCTTAAGGTGATAACATTGTTTAATTTTAAAAGTACAAAATCAAATGTACCAATGTTCAAAGGTATGGTGCTCATACCCTGCTAGGGAACAGCTGGAGTGACAAAGAATTGTACCCTTTTAGGTCCATTCCTGTACCGTGATTTCTGAGTGTGTACTGACTGAGTTCGGTCCTCATAAACAGCAGTGATTGTTTTCTCCTTTAGAGGGGGTTAATGCTGAAAGATAGGGGGCAGGTATTGTTTTGGCAGCATAAAACTCTGTTATGTTGTTCCTGTGCTGTGCTTTTGTTCTTTTGCTCGTTTTTTTTTTTTTGCCTCTCAGCTGCTGTTTTTGGCTGACACCTAATCCTGCTCTGCCCAAAACAATAAAGGCTTTTAAAGTTATTATATCCAGCGTCTGGAGCTCTGGACAGAGTGAAATTCCTGATGATTACTGAATATTGTAAAACAAACATCTATTTTTACATGGTTTTTTTCCGCATTGGCATGTGGTCCTTTTCCCTACCTCGCTCCCAAGCTTTTATGATGTACGCTGTTCAGCCGGAAACCAGAATTTTGGGATAAATTGGTTGTAACTGAACTGGCACTGTCTGTTGGTTAATTTCATTTCATCGCCGTTCTGTGCAGGGCCAGCTGAACTGGTTCTGAGTTTTAATGAACATTTAATGAACCCTCCTGTGCAGGAGTCTTACATGGTGGATATGCCCCAGTGGTTTCCCGCGTTCATGCCGGCGGAGTCGAAGAGGGACAGGCCTATCAGGGAGATTGTGGGCGCGATGGTCAGGGGGCCGATAAACCGCATAAACAGGCCAATGAGCCCAGAGAAGCCAACCAGGGCCTGGAAGCAGGATGCCACCATAATGGACCCCTGGAGCTGCAAGTAAAGAGACATTGTTTAGTACTGAAATTATGTATTATTTTTAGCAGTAGCAGCAGTGGTAGTGCAGTCAGGTAAACTCATGTATTTGGTTAAATGTTTATCGATATGAAGATGACATTACGATTACATTAGATTTGACGGAAGGTCCTGCTCTGGAGGTGCTCAGTACCAGGGGTACAGCAATAACATACTAAACAACAGCACAAGTTAGGCAGGGAGCAGGACTTCTGTGTCCCCCTGAAGGCAGACAGGAGCAGAAACAAACAGGTGGAGGCTGGGGTGGAGGAGGCAAGCAAAAGCCAAAGAGAATCTAGCACTGCGCATGAGATAGCAGCAAATGAACAGCGGAGGTGAGTGAACTCGACTGTCCTTAAAAATAAGCAGTGTACAGGCACACAGCGCAACATCCTCCACTAAGATGCAGGCATGCACGCTTTATTGTGAAAGCATAAACGATACTAATTAGTTATAAACAGTTAATAGAAGAAAAAGAGGAATTAGTGGCAATTAGTAACAAGGTACCGGTTCTTATCTGAGTCGCTGTCTCACCTCTCTCATTCGACTCTGCCAGACCTCGATGAAGACAGGTGAGGAGGTGTTGACCAAAGAGGCGTTCTGGGTCCAGGCCGGGCACCTCCATTCGGGCATGGCCAGCACAGCCATGGAGGGGGCCAGCAATGTAAACGTCCCCCCCTGGAGGATAGGTAACCTGGGGGGGGGCAGGCACAAACATTAGCCACAGCATTTCTTTACATTTACAATGACTGGCAACAATCAAAACAGTGCATTATGACTCCCTATCTACTGTATAATGGGATTACACTCAATAAAACCTGTCTTCCTACAGCAAAGGCAATGATTGCCTTGTTATCTGTTAACAACAGACACATATGGGATTCTTTTAACAGCCTTTTTAGGGGGTGTGAAAGCAGACACATTCATGTCATATCCGACGCTCGTGAAATCATAGTTAGCTCTGACATTTCTACGCATAAATACCGTCACATAACTCTCAAAAATCAGGCATGAGATGTATGAATTCTGAGCCCCTCCCAGTGTCTCATGACCGAGCAGCAAACCCTCACACTTTCCAATGAAAGCAGCAGTGCACTGTGCATCTCCTTTAGCTTTTAAGTTAAAGTTTTGCAAGCAAACCACCCCCCCCTTTAAAAAGTACTACACACATGTTCCATATACATTAACATATGAACAAACTTTAATGAATTTAGCTCAAAATAGCAAGCAAGCCAGTTAAGAAATGAAATCAGATTAGCTAATGTTAGATAAATGGGGTTTAAAAGTTTTCCTCTCAACAGACCAACACACATAATCAAACGTTTCAGAAACGATGAGACTTCTTGGAGAATGCTCTCTTCAGAACTAAGCCGCATGATCAGCAGAATTAACTGCTCACGTTTTTCTCCGCTGCACTTCTCTTGCACGCAGAAAAACGCCGGGGTACGGATGAATGTGTGGGCAGGCTCGCCATCACATCGGACATGGAGGGCGTTAAAGGTCTGACTCACGCAGCATGTAGACCACAAGCTCATATGACACCAGTGCTGTCTAATCAAGGGTCCAGCAGGTTCCCAGAGTGCAGTTACTCCCTCTCTCTGTGTGCTTTCCTTAGTCTGTGTCAATTAAGAGCCATGAGGGATGCCAAGTTGGGTTTTTTTGCAGTGGTCAGCTGAATGTTTGAAAATGTGGCCCCTTGCATTGTGCCCAGTTATTTTAGTGAGGGACTGAAAGCAGGTCATCACTGCTGAAAACCAGGCCTAGGCACTGAGCCTGAGGAATGCTGAATTAAAGTGAGCTGGGTTCCGCTAATCAGATGAGGGAAATTCCTGCCTAATACTATTACAGATCCCAACTTTTGGTAAACTAGCACAGCGAGAGAGAGAGAGAGAGAGAGAGACTCTCCACTGTACCGTATGGGAGCATATACTGTACTGACTGCCTGCATTTGAGTTATTGGATCAAAAAGTTAGAGTCTGGGCGCCTACATCTTTAACACGCCAGGAAAGATATCCAGCGTAGGTGTACATGCACCCAATAATCCTGTTGTGTTATACACATTTATACTAAATCGAAGCTAATTAATCCTATTACAGGCTATGCTATTACCGGCTATGTCCAGAGTTCTGTATTAGGATAGCCATAGTTGTCTCAGCTTTGACTGCAGGAAAATAGCGGCTAGGTTGGTTAAATCCATCAGTCTCATCACCCTCTTGTGAGCTACACTGTGCAGAATGTTGCATGCAGGTCAGCGGGCTGATCACTTCATGACACAGTGCTCTGACAGTGACAGAGTCAGGTGTGATTTGTGGTATATCTGCAAGGGAGTCACATGGGCAGCCGCTGCACCCCGAGTAAGTGCGGGAAGTCTGTGGTATAAAAGATTACATACTATCTATTGGGTGGAAAATCTTGGAAGATTTAAATAGAAGGGAACAAAACAATTTGTAACTCTATCACAGCACCCTCAGGGCGGATTTCCACCAGCCACCGAGGAAAACCATGATGTCATTCTCTCTCTCAGTGTGTTTAGCCAGCTCACTTTAGCATGCCTCCTGGGTGAATACAGTCAATATCCAGGCATATCTTTTTAAGCTCAGTGTCAGTGTGCATCATTACCTGACAAGTATTAAATACAGATTTTACTCTCAGGCATATATTTCTCGTGGATGTGGCTCAAGACCATAGATGGTCATGTCATTTCTTATGTCTGCGTATTTGCATGACACATCATCTCTAGAAGTACATGGAGTAATGCTCCTATCCCATACATGAATATGAAATTAATATCTGGCATAAGGATTTATGAGTATATGTAATTATGAGTGCAAGTCATTCAGCCCATTAAGTACCTGCAGTCAAGAGAAAATGCCTGCGAATTTAGAAGTTTATAATCCTTCATTATTATTTATTGTCACATGCAAACTCTTTTGTGTTCACTGCTGAGATAATCTGGGTAAAAGGTTGATTGAGTCTCATAGTTTCAAACAAAAATAAGTTACTCATTATGAATTTAAAGTTAATAAAGGTTCTCAGATTTAAGCAGTTTGGTTATTCAGTTGCCTTTGGTTATTCAGCAGGGAGGTTTGTGTTGGAGGTGTGTGTTGAGGTGTGTGTTTGAGGTTTGTGTTGGAGGTGTGTGTTGAGGTGTGTGTTGGAGGTTTGTGTCGAGCAGGGAGGTGTGCATTGGAGGTGTGTGTTGAGGTTTGTGTTGAGGTGTGTGTTGGAGGTTTGTGTTGGAGGTGTGTGTTGAGATGTGTGTTGGAGGTTTGTGTTGAGATGTGTGTTGGAGGTTTGTGTTGGAGGTGTATGTTGGAGGTTTGTGTTGGAGGTGTGTGTTAGAGGTTTGTGTTGGAGGCGTGTGATAGAGGTGTGTGTTGGAGGTGCGTGTTGAGATGTGTGTTGGAGGTTTGTGTTGGGCTCTCTCCCCAGTGGGCCTCAGTTGCTGTTGTTTCAGTCCAGCGTGTTCTGCATTGCTGCTTTAATCTGGTGCAGCAGGATGCCCAAACGACTGCGCAGAGACTTAGCGCTAAAGCAACGGAGAGCTTAGCGGGGAGCGCAGGCTTGAATGAGGAGTGGGCCGGGATGTCTGGGTAATGATTATTACCGGCTCATAAACAGCTTATTTACAGAGGTGGGTGTGTGCATGATAGAGTCTGATCAATGGAGATGCAATGAATTCCTTGATTGGCTGCAGATATTTCACACAATGCAAAGGCAGAAAGCACAGGCCTTAGAAAAACACGACCCTCTTTCAGACCCAGCAGTAAACAGAGGAAGTTGTGTTTGGTGCTGTGTGAATCCCTTGCAGATAATAACTACATGGCCTCAGACTTTGAACTCTCACACCAGGTAGCTGTGTTTTCATCTCAAACTAATAATCAGAAACATATTTAAAATGACTAATTTTAAATTTCTTTCTGTTTAGCATGCAGTTACACTAATTAGCTCTGTCATGAACTGGCTTTGTGCATAGGGCTAAAGCTTCATTATCTTGATCATCGCGCTGTCTCTGTGATGATACTTTTAATGTACTATGCCCTATGACTCCTGTCAGACATTCTGGATAAGAGCATGAATTAACATTGATAAGGAGCTTCACACACCTGAATAATTTCCCGAAACAGACACTGAACCAAAGGAATTTCCAAAGATGAGCACACCCTGAAGGGTACAAAGATAAAGGCCTGTAACAGACCTGGCAGGGCACAGCCCTTTTATTAGACCCTCTTGTGATGTCACAATGAAATAATCCACCCCTCTGTCAGACGAATCAGAAAGCCCTCACTAACCAATGTTATCTGCTCTCTGTTGTCATGGCAATCTACAATGAAGCCTTTGTGTTACAACTGTCACGCAATATACACAATCTTGATAGCATGAACAACATGCTAGCTTTACCTTGTCTTTGTAAACCAACAGCTACAGCGCTTTTGTTCTACAAATACCTCACTATCCAGCTGTTTAAGATGATGACAGAGTACAGTCCAATGGCATAGCCATCCACGGCAGTGGCTCAAATTACTGACTCATGAGAGTCTATCGGGCCCTTATCAGCCAACATTTAATATTTTAAGCCAGGCTAATGATGTTAATTGGCTTCCTGGCTCTTACAGTTTGCTCTGAGAAACAGGCCATATATCGGTAAATAGGATAGCATGTGCCAACTTTAAACTCACGCTAAAGTAGGTTACACGGCACTGCCTCCTTAGAACAGATTAAAATAATTAAGTGGTATACATGCTAAATGAGCTCCCAGAGCACATCCTCTGTTCCTTATCAAATGAAATAAAACTAATTATGATGTTTGCTCAGGTTTAAACTGAGGCAGACTGTACAGACAGACATTATCGATTCAGCGGGTTGAAGTTCTCAACAGCGAGCAGCCCTGTCACATCCTGCCTCTCCAACTAGGTGGTGCCCTCGGTGCCCACCTGACCCCGAAGGTGACCTGCAGCAGGGTGCAAATCCCGGAGACGAAGAAGATGGTGCTGATGAGGTGACTCTGGGTCAGGCCGTCGTGCTGCAGACACAGACCCTGAGACAGGATGAGAGGAATGGCCAAGATCCCGCCGAACGCCGTGAGGCAGTGCTGAGAAATGGAGGGAGAGGGGAATTAAACTCTACTGCACACCAGCCCATAATACACACACTGTGACACGCATCATGCGCCTCACACAGGAGGGACTGAGCATCCTTCAATGTTACCTAGTTAATGAAGCAGATGATCAAACCAGTACGTTTTTTTAACGAAAATAAAACAAATGTTTAATTCTGCCATTAATTAATTTTAAGCCTAATTCTGCCATCCTCAAGGAAGAGGTATCCTCAGAAAGACTTTGGTTCAGTCTGTGGTGTAATATATAAAAGCACCTCAAATAACTTTCCTATAAATATATATATAATCTATTCATTTAAAGTAATTAAAGTTAGCAACTCCACACAGAAACGGGAAATAATGTATATGCACAGACTGGTGATAATGCATAAATAAAATAGAGCAAGATAATCGATTTCCATTTGGGGCCATAGATGTCCTGTAGTCTGTAGCAGTGCAGGTGAGGTCATGCATGCTGACACAGGTGGGGGTGTTGTACCTGAACCCCCAGGATGATGCACAGGTACCAGGGCGGTACGTCGGTGACGCAGTACACCAGCTTGCTCCTCTGGTCAATCTCTGACAGGACCAGCCCCTCTCCGTCTTTCTCATCAGGCAGTTCGCAGAGGTGCTCCGCCCTTTCAATCTACAAGGCAGTCATAACATTCACCTGGAGTCTCTACGATTCCTTATCACCTGCATAAAGGGTATGCCACTACAGCCTAATCTATATTATATTTGATACCGTAATCACGGCATATGAAAGATCACTAACATTCAGCTAGTGTATGCCCTTATTCAGGTTCCTGGTCTCTCACAAACAGGTGTGCAAATAAAGAATCTTTTACTGGATTTATGTCCATTTATCATGATTTTGCAGCACGACCTGCATTTATATAATGTTCTGCAAAAAATACTGAAGTCAAAATGCAATGTGATGAGGCCATATAAATATGACTTTCAAAAATGTTAATGAATCTCTAAACACTACAAACAGAAACCAGTGAACTCTGAAGAAAAAACCCTCAAGCATGACCTCTGATTATCTTTTTGCCATCTTACTGCAACCTGGACCTGCAGCACTAGTTTCATCTACTTATTTCATCTGCCTTAGTCTACGTAGTGGAAACAGAGACACCGTCGTTCAGATCCTCTGTGTGTAACTGACATGTTTACTGCCAGACATAGGTCCCACTGCCTTCCTGAGAGGTCAAGATGTTTCATCAGACCTCCAGTAGACCATAAATGTTCTAATGATGACTGTTCCGATGATAACATTTAGGACACATGTCCAACCAATTTATAATGAATAAGTTAATAAACCTAGTCCTTATGAGTGAACACTTCTCAGAGTGGCCAAATTACTCTCTCTCTCTGTCTCTCCTTCTCTCTCTCTCTCTTTAACCCAAAGTGACAGCGCCTAACACCCCCCCCCCCCCCCCAATCTACGTTTAGAGAGTTCTCCTTTATCAGCGGAGCGTGAGTTTCTTTGGCAACCTTACACAGATCTTAACTGGGGACATATAGTCACTGTTTAGAACATCTAACAGCAACCCACGTCAGTTCCCATGTAGGAGAATCATTAACCCTTCAGCTATGTGGCTGATTATGAGAAGACTCCATGTGTGGAGACGACAGGCTCAATTTAACGTGATGTGACAACGTGAGGATTCCTTACATTCTAAATTTAAGGTTGATCTAAGATTTTCACGGCAGTTAGACCAACTGAGAGGAGAAAAAAACAAAAGCTGTAAATTGGAAGTATTTGGTATGACTTTGAGTTGAAATCTTGGAGAGACTGTTATAATCTAAGTTCTGTGAATTCC